>JBAKBP010013399.1:0-63156 GCA_037953745.1 Lithodes maja
GTATTGTGATGTAGTGTTGTTGTTGTTGTTGTTGTTCCCCAAGCTGCCTGGCCGAACAGCCCCAAGGCTCCGAGCACGGCCAAGGCCATATCCGAGCGCCCCCACAGAACCCTCCCTGCCGACCACAATAAAGCCTGGGTGACCGAAGCCACTCCATGGCGGGGAGCTGAGGAGGGTGCGGAAACGCCCGGGAAACCCAAGCCCCACCCAGGGCCCTGTGCCCCTCAGCAATTATGAAGAGAAAGTTGAGGGGCAAGGGAAAAATGTGACGCTTTGGCTTCCAATCTTGGTAGATTGGGAGGTCAATCCACGGAAGAGACGCCGTCACTCGAGATCTAGAAAATATATAAGTAAAAGGAACAGTCAGAGTAAGCAGTGTAGTCTAGTGTATTGTATTGTAGTGTAGTGTAGTGTAGTGTAGTGTAGTGTAGTGTAGTGTAGTGTAGTGTAGTGTAGTATAGCGTAATACAGCGTTGTGTAATAATGTAAAAGGTATCGTAATGTGTGACCGAATATACAACGGTTCTGTGTGAGTTGAACATTATTAAGGCTGGTGGTCAGAGTCTTATCAATGCTTCACCTAGTGAGTAATCAACGTCCCTGATTAATTGACTTAAGGGGGGTGACCTGTTTTTGTTCTGTCCTTTTCTATCTTTCTCTGGCTTGTATCCATTTGGCCCCATTCAGCCTACTGTTTTAAGACGTTTATCCCCATCCAGGTGTCAATTTTTTACTGGTGAGCGGTAGCGAGCCAGCATATTTTTTATTTTTGTTTGACAGGAGGCTAAATTTGTACACTTTTTGATAGAAAAATTTCTCCGGCGAAGCCGGATTTCTTCATATAATGCTGTCTCGCTATCGCCCGCCAGGAAGAAATCGACACCTAGATGGGGATAAACGTCTTAAAATAGTTGGCTGAATGGGGCCGAATGGATACAAGCCAGAGAAAGAGAGAAAAGGACAGAAATAACAAAAAGCAGGTCACCCCCCTTAACCCACTACAACAAAGACATTATCTGTATTATAGAACTCAAACTGGTAAACATTATAAGAGTTTTAACTTTTAATAATTAATCGATGACCTCACTAATTTGGCATTCATTAAACATTGATAATATGTGTCATAAAACAAGACTGATAAATGTGTACGAATTATTATGAAACACGGTATTAGACACACTAATTAATCTTGTGCATACCCACCAATAAAGCCGGTATCACACGAGCGCTTTTTCCCTCAACATTTATCCTCAACACTGGTCTGGCGGCTTATGAGGTCAACATTTAAGATAGTTCAGTCACTTAAATTGATCTATCACCAGTCTACTTCCCGATACCAGTGCAAAATATTCCAAAAATGTAACCATAAAATTTTTGATGATCGAATGTTGGCTATAAAAACTCTCGTGTGATACCAGCTTAAAGATGACCGAAACAGCTAATTACCTCCGTCATCGAAGTTGGACAGAGGTTATGTTTTTGCTTCCGTTTGTATGTACAGCTACTTTCACTGGCTTGTATCCATTCGGCCCCATTCAGCCAACTGCTTTAAGACGTTTATCCCCATCCAGGTGTCGATTTCTTCCTAGCGAGCGATAGCGAACCAGTATTGAATGGAGAAATCCGGCTTCGCCGGAGAAATTTGTCTATTGAAAAATTTACAAATTTAGCTTGCTGTCAAAACAAAAATATATATATGCTGGCTCGCTACCGCTCGCCAGGAATATATTGACACCAGGATGGGGGTAAACGTCTTAAAACAGTAGGCTGAAGGAGGCCGAATGGATACAAGCCAGAGAGAGATAGAAAGAGAAAAAAGCGAGGTGGGCTCCCTTAATGTTCAGATCAAATCAGTTACATACAATAATAATACATATGTATTATTTAATATATAGCTGATTTCATCTGAACATCAATCTAAATAGATATGTTTGCATAAAGAAAATCGCAAGAGGTCACGAACATTTGTTAGTAGTTGTATAGTCGCGCTAATAAGTCATGGCTCGGCACCAAGTATATTTTGATCAATAATTGGTATCAGCAATATCTAAGCTACAGTTCTTCATATCGAGTGAAATATACAAACATGTTCCTACACTTACCCACCCGATTCAACATCTGACAGACATTAATACAGCACAGAGCAAGCCAAACGTAATGACAGCTGGGACATTACTTATTAGCGCGACCGTACATATAGTGCTGAATGTATGTTAGATAAATGGGTAAGGTTACATATAGTGCTGAATGTATGTTAGATAAATGGGTAAGGTTACATATAGTGCTGAATGTATGTTAGATAAATGGGTAAGGTTACATATAGTGCTGAATATATGTTAGGTAAATGGGTAAGGTTACATATAGTGCTGAATGTATGTTAGGTAAATGGGTAAGGTTACATATAGTGCTGAATATATGTTAGGTAAATGGGTAAGGTTACATATAGTGCTGAATGTATGTTAGGTAAATGGGTAAGGTTACATATAGTGCTGAATGTATGTTAGATAAATGGGTAAGGTTACATATAGTGCTGAATGTATGTTAGAATGTATGTTTTTGTTCACCCAACCCGATCTTATAAATTCAAAAATAAACACTGCAATTTCTCTGAACCAGGACCTTTCTAGAATTAATGGATGGGGACAAAAGAATCTAGTTTCCTTTAATGCACAGAAAACCAAGTACATTCAATTTTCTAACCGACAGAATCTCACTGACTCCCATATATTTTTTAATGATGTAAATATTCCCACTTCCCCTAGTATTGACATTCTCGGTGTAACATTAACTACTAACTTGAGCTGGACACATTATGTTAGAAGCATTGCTAAGAATGCCTCTAAAAAACTGGGACTCCTGTACAGAGTTCGAGAATTCTTCACTGACGAGCAGTTGGCCGTGATATATAAAAGTCATGTGCGTTCTCAGATGGATTACTGTTCACCTCTGTGGGGTGGAAGTGGAGTGGTTGCATTGAGGCAGTTGGACAAAATTCAAAATAAAGCTATTAGATTAATCAATAACCCTGCAATCACACCAGGACCTTCCTACATTATCCATACGAAGAAACGTTGCATCCCTTGCATTATTCTACAGATATTTTCACAGCAATTGTTCCGAGGAACTTGCTTCAATTGTGCCGCCTCTCCACATCTTTCCCCGTAGAACTAGGGCAGCTGAGAGCGCCCATGAATTTACACTTTCTCCTCCACAATGCAGGACTTCTGCTTATCAGAATTCATTTATCCCCAGAGCTACTACTCTTTGGAATTCACTTCCCTCGAATTGCTTTCCACAAACTTACAATCTACAAATGTTTAAATCCAGTTGTTACAAACATTTTATGAATGGAGGATGCCTTTAGGCACATGGACCTTTTTGTTTTATCTGTGTTTTTCCTTCCTCCGTTCATTGTCTCTTTTAAAAAAAAAAAAAAAAAAAAAAAAAAAAAGGTAAATGGGTAAGGTTACATATAATGCTGAATGTATGTTAGGTAAATGGGTAAAGTTATATATAGTGCTGAATGTATGTTGGGTAAATGGGTAAGGTTATATATAGTGCTGAATGTATGTTAGATAAATGGGTAAGGTTATATATAGTGTTGAATGTATGTTAGGTAAATGGGTAAGGTTACATATAGTGCTGAATGTATGTTAGGTAAATGGGTAAGGTTATATATAGTGCTGAATGTATGTTAGGTAAATGGGTAAGGCTATAATTATATAGTACTGAATGTATGTTAGGTAAATGGGTAAGGTTAGGCTATATATAGTGCTGAATGTATGTTAGGTAAATGGGTAAGGTTATATACAGTATAGTGCTGAATGTATGTTAGGTAAATGGGTAAGGTTATATATAGTGCTGAATGTATGTTAGGTAAATGGGTAAGGTTAGGCTATATATAGTGCTGAATGTATGTTAGGTAAATGGGTAAGGTTATATATAGTGCTGAATGTATGTTAGATAAATGGGTAAGGTTATATATAGTGCTGAATGTATGTTAGGTAAATGGGTAAGGTTACATATAGTGCTGAATGTATGTTAGGTAAATGGGTAAGGTTATATATAGTGCTGAATATATGTTAGGTAAATGGGTAAGGTTATATATAGTGCTGAATATATGTTAGGTAAATGGGTAAAGTTATATATAGTGCTGAATGTATGTTAGATAAATGGGTAAGGTTACATATAGTGCTGAATGTATGTTAGGTAAATGGGTAAGGTTATATATAGTGCTGAATGTATGTTAGATAAATGGGTAAGGTTACATATAGTGCTGAATGTATGTTAGGTAAATGGGTAAGGTTATATATAGTGTTGAATGTATGTTAGGTAAATGGGTAAGGTTACATATAGTGCTGAATGTATGTTAGGTAAATGGGTAAGGTTATATATAGTGCTGAATGTATGTTAGATAAATGGGTAAGGTTACATATAGTGCTGAATGTATGTTAGATAAATGGGTAAGGTTACATATAGTGGTGAATGTATGTTAGATAAATGGGTAAGGTTATATATAGTGGTGAATGTATGTTAGATAAATGGGTAAGGTTACATATAGTGCTGAATGTATGTTAGGTAAATGGGTAAGGTTACATATAGTGCTGAATGTATGTTAGGTAAATGGGTAAGGTTACATATAGTGCTGAATGTATGTTTGGTAAATGGGTAAGGTTATATATAGTGCTGAATGTATGTTAGGTAAATGGGTAAGGTTACATATAGTGCTGAATGTATGTTAGGTAAATGGGTAAGGTTATATATAGTGCTGAATGTATGTTAGGTAAATGGGTAAGGTTACATATAGTGCTGAATGTATGTTAGGTAAATGGGTAAGGTTACATATAGTGCTGAATGTATGTTAGGTAATCATATAGACTAATGTTACCTATAGTTTTGAATGTATGATAAGTAAATTAATGTTTCTCATATATTCTAAAGCTACAGCACGTGGTGACTGACTGTACATTACCTTCCAGCACTCACCACCACCACCACCAACACAACGCCCTCACCTACAACAGCTTCAGTGTGGGTTCTCCCACCACCCCACAAGACCCTTGGACTACTAGGTTCTTTTAAGGTTAGTAAATATGAACTTTATTGTATCCTTTCCCACTTAAAAAGATAACTATTAGCCAGTTCGACGCTCCAGGGGACAAGGCTTAGAAGGAAATCTCCCATCATATATGCGAGTCAAAGACGTGTATATACTGTCTAAATAGATAGCTAGATGATAGCAATATTGATAATATTATTTATATATATACTGTATATATACATATATATAATTATACAGTATATGCTCTTGAGAGTTGCGGGTTGGGGCGAAAAACATTTAGATATGATAAAGGTCAAGCCGCCCGAATTAAACTCATTAGTATCATTAACTTTATAATTACCACAATACTCACTCACTCTCACTCACTCTCAGAAACACACACATACATACACACACAAAACACACACCTATACAAAATACACACAGATACACAGACAGATTCATACACACCAGAAACGCATACAGACAATCTAACAAACACAGGCATATACCACACACACACTCGTATAAACACAAAATGCCACAAACAGGCACTCTCACTCTCTCCTCTCTCTCTCTCACACACACTCGTATATACACAAACAGGCACACTCACACACACTCGTATATACACAAACAGGCACACTCACACACATACAGTCTCTCAGTTTCTGACTCACCTGGTCTGACAAGTTACCTGAGCCCCTCTGAGCCGTCGAGTGTATGGGTGGGGGAGGGGATCGGGGGTGGGCGTGGGGGAGGGGGGATGGTGGGGTGGGGGAGGGAGGATGGTGGGGGGAGATGGAGGGATGTGTAAGGCGGGTATGGAAAGGAGGTTGGGGAATGCAGGGGAAGTGGATGAGGGTGTGGAGTAAGATTGGGGAGGATTGGAGGTAGGGGTAGAATGTTGGGAAACCAAGAGGAAGTTGTGATATAGGGAGGGGGGAGTGGGGGAATTAAGACATGTTGGGGTAAAGGGAATTAGGGGGAGTGGAAATGAGTGGTGGAGGTAGGAAAGGTTGTGTGTGTGGGGGAGTGGAAATAAGTGGTGGAGATAAAGTAGCTTGGGGTGCAGAGTGGTATCAAGTGGTTGGGTGGAGGGGTGGGGGTGGGGAGCGTGTATGGGTGGAGAAGGGATCGAGTGGAGATAGAAGTAGACGTTTGGAATAGAGGTGGAGTGGAGGTACGGCTGGAATAAGGCTGGAATGGCGATAGAGGTGGGGTGGAACAGAGATGAAGTGGATAATTAAAAAGTGGGGGTTTTGGGATACAAGTAGGGTGGAGGCACGGGTGAAGATAGAGGTGCGGTGGAGTAGAGATGGAGTGGAATTAGAAGGTGGAGATATGGGATAGAAGTAGAGGGTGGGTACGAGTGGAGTAGAGATAGTGTTGGAGGGCGGGATGAGGATGGAGAGTGGAGACAGAGGTGAAGATTTGGGATAGAAGTGGAGTGGGGTATGGATAGAAATAGAGATGGAGGGTGGGGATGGGGGATTTAGGGTGTGGACCTAGGGTGTGGATCTAGGGGTGGGATCTAGGGGTGTGGGGTGTCAACTATACACAGACACAACTACAGGTTCCCAAGGGGGTTTGGTTCTGTCTAGGGGGGGGGGGGGGGGGGCATGGTTCCGTTGCTAAGGGCGCCTCTACTTAGTATGGCAACATAGGAGCGGAAGTCTCTCACTGTAAACGCACATTGAACTAAATATACTTGATTTCTATTAACCCTTTCAAGCTCCAAAACGCCATTCTTTTCTGTTTTCTGGTATTTATTAGACGATTTTATTCAGATTAGGAAGGGTATATGGAAGTCAGAGGGTTGATTGAGATAGCCTTTACCCTTTTAATACCCACAGGTCCTTCCTAAGCTGCATACAATCGTCTAACGGTAGCCAGAATAAACTGCTAAAACGCGTCAGAGCTTTAAGGGGTTAAATTCGACATGTTCAACACGCTACGATATTACTCATATTATTCAAAGGAGTTCAAAGTAAAACAAAAGCAACAACAGATGTATTGATCCTTACGAGGCTGCTTGTATCTAACCACCCTAGCCATTATGAAAGATAAAATTAATGTTGGGAGGCTATTCACTTGTAAAACCAGTTAATTGGGGATTAAGGGGAGGTTTCTAGTTTGTTCCCTAGACCTCCATCAAGCTTAAAATTACACCCTCTAGACCCTCTTTCAAGATAAATTTGTACATTTTTCGGTAGACAAATTTTCCGGCCAAAGGCCGGTTCCTCTTAAATTACAGGCTCGCTATCGCTCGCCAGGAAAAAATTGACCCCTAAATGACACGAAAGATGTTAAAATTGACAGAAATGGGGCGAAAGTTCCTAAAATCGCCAAACTAATGAGGCGGACGTCTTAAAATCTCAAAATCAATGGGGCTAAACCTGAATGAGAAAAGAGTTCAGTAAAAAATCCCTCAAGGGAAATAGAAGATTTCTTTGTTGAACGATTGAACAGTACAACATTCAATAACATTTCTTATGGTTATCATTACCCAATTTTATGCAAATTAGGAAGGACCTGTGAAATTCAAATGTACCTGGATATAACATTTACCATCTTAATTGCTTGAGGTTAAGCTAGGTAGTTGCTTTTTCTGGACCCCCTTCTCCCTCATGATTTGTTTTTGTTTCTATGTGAGTGAGGGAGGCAAAAGGCAGAACTGCCTATAGCGAGTGCCTCCCCCAAAGTTGAAAGAGTGACAGGGCCAAAATCAAGGGACGTTCGAGCCAAAATGCCTGGACACACGGAGTTTGAAGCAATTTAAGTCATAGGAAGAGGGAAAGACTGATTCTGGGAGAGTTCCAGAGCTCAGCTGTTGAATAGAAGAAAGACTGAGAGTAACGTTTTACTCTTGGGTTGGAGAGTTGCAAATTAGTTTTGACATTATAAGACGTTGTTTCAGTTACGGTAGTTTGGCGATTTTGAGACCTTCCACCCCATTTATTTGTCAATATTAAGACCTTTCGTGTCATTTGGGTGTCGATTTTTACCTGGCGAGCGATAGCGAGCCTGTAATTTTAGAAGGAACCGGCCTTCGGCTGCGAGATTTTCTACCGAGAAATGTACACATTTATCTTGAAAGGGGGTCTATTTTTTTTTTTTTTTTTAAAGCTTGATGTAGGTCTAGCGAGGAAACTCAACCCTATATTAACCCCTTCTGTACCGGTGATGTACTTGTACTTTTCATTATATTCTGGCCACTATTAGACGATTTTATTCAGGTTAAAAAGGGACCCCAGTAATTAACAGGCTTCGAACTATCTCACTTAACCCTTTTTACTACCACGGATCCTTCTTAAACTGCATATAATAGTCTAAATATAGTTAGAACATAATTATAAAGACGGCGCCGGTACACAAGGGGTTATTGGATACATATATAGTCCAAAAAACAAGCACTACCCCCTAATGACATTTATTTTTGTTTGCAGAATGGTGACTGAAGGTGAGAATGGTGATGAAGATGTTGAAGAAGAAGGAGATGATGGTGATGAAGATGGTGGTGATGATGAAGATGGTGGTGATGATGAAGATGGTGGTGATGAAGATGGTGGTGATGAAGATGTTGAAGAAGATTGAGATGGTGGTGATGATGGTGGTGATGATGATGTTGGTGATGAAGATGATGGTGACGAAGATGGTGGTGATGAAGATGTTGAAGAAGATTGAGATGGTGGTGATGATGGTGGTGATGATGATGTTGGTGATGAAGATGATGGTGACGATGATGATGGTGATGAAGATGATGGTGATGAAGATGATGGTGATGAAGATGATGGTGATGACGAAGATGGTGGTGACGAAGATGATGGTGACGAAGATGATGGTGACGATGATGATGAAGATGCATGAAGAAGAAAGAGATGATAGTGACGCCAAAACTCTCGTGGCTTCCTCACTGCTACTTCAGTTCGGTCAACGTGTCAACTCCAACCATGTCGACCCATTGCTCCGGTCTTGTCGCTTAAAGGGGGGTGCACTGTTTTTGTTCTGTCCTTTTCTATCTTTCTCTGGCTTGTATCCATTTGCCCCATTCAGCCTACTGTTTTAAGACGTTTATCCCCATCCAGGTGTTAATTTTTTACTGGTGAGCGATAGCGAGCCAGCATATTTTTTATTTTTGTTTGACAGCAGGCTAAATTTGTACATTTTTCGAGAGAAAAATGTCTCCGGCGAAGCCGGATTTCTTCATATAATGCTGGCTCGCTATCGCTCGCCAGGGAGAAATCGACACCTAGATGGGGATAAACGTCTTAAAATAGTTGGCTGAATGGGGCCGAATGGATACAAGCCAGAGAAAGAGAGAAAAGGACAGAAATAACAAAAAGCAGGTCACCCCCCTTAAGTCGATTATAGTCCCTTTATTATAGGTTGGCCAGAAATCCTAACCTCTAACCTCTGCAACTCAAAAAGGGCTAGAGCGAATAGGCTGTAAATTTCCACATCTATTCCCTGACTGACTCTCCCCTAATCTCTAACCTCTGTAACTCAAAAAGGGCTAGAGCAAATAGGCTGTAAATGTCCACACCTATTCCCTGGCTGACTCTCCCTTAATCTCTAACCTGTGACTCAAAAGGGGCTAGAGCAAATAGGCTGCAAATTTCCACACCTATTCCCTGGCTGACTCTCCCCAAATACTAGAACTATTAGGTCGATTACTCCAGTTATTTTTGAGTTATAGAGGTTAATGGAGATGATTTTTAGCCTACTTACAATGAATGGACTATAGTGAACTGATCGACCGACTGACTGACAGACAGACAGACAGACAGACAGACTGGTTCTTGTGCTCAACTCAATACTACACAGTCAATTAACCCTCTCCTTCCCCGACAACACATATATCTGGTCAATGTGTTCCTCTGGGTAGTGGGTAATATTCTGGTTAAGGGGGGATGGCCGCATTTATTGACTCATTTATGGATGTTTTTATATATTTTTTTGGTATCCTCCCTAGACCTCCACCAAGCTTACCTCCTCCTCCTCCTCCTCCTCCTCCTCCTCCCCCCCCCTTCTCCCCAAGACCCTCCTTCAAGATAAATTTGTACATTTTTCGACAGAAAAATGTCTCCGGCGAAGCCGAATTTCTCCATACAACGCTACCTCGCTATCGCTCGCTAGGAAGAAATCGACACTTAGATGGGGATTAAACACCTTAAAACAGTAGGCTGAATGGGGCCGAATGGATACAAGCTAGAGAAAGAGAGAAAGGGAGAGAAAAAAAGCAGGTGAACCCCCTTAATGAAAGAAGCGAAGAATTACATAACACCAACTATTTCCTAACCGTTTCTTGAAGATACGAGGACGCATTACTCCCCCTAATCAACTTTTCCCCTTAGTCACTCCCCAGCATCACTAAACTAGAGGCATAAGAGTCAATTTACCCTTATAATTTTAAGTTGGTACGGTATTAAAATTCTGGGCTGTGTTAAAATAAGTTACGGAATTAATTGGTGGGTACGTTTAATTCAATTGGGTTGGAGAAGAGGGGGGGGGGGGGGTTAGAGGGAATCTAAAACTAAAATTCTTTCCTATGGCCAGTTGAAATTTAATCCATCGAGGCAATTTAATAGGTGTGTTTTTCTTCCTGTGCCAAGAGAAGTAAGGATGATATTTGTCAATGATAGGCAACGTTGATCTGCAATGATAGTTTCTTAATACAAAGTTTATGCAATTATCTTTGTATTTGCATATAACACAACATAAATTACTATTATCTATATATATATATATATATATAACAGTCTCTCTCTCTCTCTCTCTCTCTCTCTCTCTCTCCTCTCTCTCTCTCTCTCTAGGTCAAGGGATCCTTCTGACCTAAGCAAATGGTATCAAGGGATAGCCAGAATCCAGCATAAAATATTGCCATTTCATTGACAATTACTAGCCAATGTTGCTAGTCTTGGAACGAAGATATTAAGACTAAAGCCATTGTCACACGAGCGCTTTTTCCGTCAATTTTCCATGAGCAAATTAGTTATCGTATTATTTCGGGACATTTTCGCACTGGTATCGGTAACTAGACTGAAGGTAGATTATGTTAGGCAGACGAATTCTGATAAAGTGTAATGTTTATAGCTTCCAGAACATAATTGCTCGAAAAAAGGCTCGTGTGACTCCGGCTTTAATTTGTCTTGATAGAACAAATGACAACTGACAACTGACAACTGACCGTAAACAAAACAAAACCAACCAAAACCAAAAACAACTCTGCCTTTGACCAATATTCCAGATCTTGCCTTGCCATTTGACCTACCAAAGAGATACCATTGTTAAAAAGTAATAATAATACAACTAAATAATAATAGTACGTCACCCATTACATTGAAGGGGACCGACCTGCTTGTTTTCTCTGGGTTTTATCCATTCGGCCCCATTCAGCCTACTATTTTAAGACGTTTCTCCCCATTCAGGTATCGATTTTTTCCTGGCGAGCGACAGCGAGCCATCATTGTATGGAGAAATCCGGCTTCGCCGGAGAATTTTTTCTACCGAAAAATGTACAAAGTAAGTAAGCTGACTAATACATAATCGAAAATATGCTGGCTCGCTATCCCTCGCCAGGTGTAAAGCGACACCTGGATGAGGATAAACGTCTTAAAACAGTAGGCTGAATGGGGTCGAATGGCTACTACCCAGACAGAAAAAAAAAATCGGGTCGGTCCCCTTAACGAAGACAAAAATAACCCTGCTAAACGAGTTATGTTGGCGACAAAAAAGATGAACTAGGGCTGCTGAATAAAGCCGGTGTCACACGAGCATTTTTTCCGTCAATTTTTAGGAGCAATTGTAGTCTGAAAGCTTTAATATCTCGGTTATATCATAATTCAGCCACCTAGCATAATCTACCTTCAGTCTAGTTACCGATACCAGTGCGAAAATTTCCCGAAATAATACGAGAACAAACTTGCTCATGGAAAATTGACGGAAAAAGCGCTCGTGTGACAGCGGCTTAAACGAGTTAGTTGCACTGAACTCAACGAAGCCAATCAATTAAACTACTTCTACTATCAATAATAATAATAATAATAATAATAATAATAATCGAACTGTCTCAATCAACTCCTTTAATTACCCCAGATTCTTCCCAAGCTGCATATAATTACCCCAGATTCTTCCCAAGCTGCACATAATTACCCCAGATTCTTCCCAAGCTGCACATAATTACCCCAGATTCTTCCCAAGCGGCACATAATTACCCCAGATTCTTCCCAAGCTGCACATAATTACCCCAGATTCTTCCCAAGCTGCACATAATTACCCCAGATTCTTCCTAAGCTGCACATAATTACCCCAGATTCTTCCCAAGCTGCACATAATTACCCCAGATTCTTCCTAAGCGGCACATAATTACCCCAGATTCTTCCCAAGCGGCACATAATTACCCCAGATTCTTCCCAAGCTGCACATAATTACCCCAGATTATTCCTAAGCTGCTTATAATCATCCAAAGAGTGCTATAATAAAATCAAACAAACACAGGCGGAACAGAAAGGGTTAATTATGGAAGTCAAATAGGATAATTAAGAGAATTTCCCCCTTCGATTTCCAGAGGTTCTTCTTAAGCTGAATAAAATGTCCTAGTGTTAGCCAGCATGAAACCAATAACAGCGCCGTGGCACGGTCGCGCTAATAAGTCATGTCTCGGCACCAAGTATGTTTTGATCCATAATTATTGGCATCAGCAATATCGAAGTGTCGTTTCTTCATATCGAGTGAAATATACAAACATGTTCCTACACTTACCCACCTTAGTCAACATCCGACAGACATTAATACAGCACACAGCGAGCCAAACGTAATGATAGCTGGTACATGACTTATTAGCGCGACTGTACATACGGGTTACGGGGGTAGTGCTTGGTTTTTGGCCTATTTATTTATGTTCTATTTTTGAGTTTCCTCGCTAGACCTCCATCAAGCTTAGAAATACACCCCCCTGACCCCCTTTCAAGATAAATTTGTACATTTTTCGGTAGAAAAATGTCCCACCTTCTAAAATTAGAGGCTCGCTATCGCTCGCCAGGAAAAATCGACACCTAAAGGCTAAAGGGGACGAAAGGTCTTAATATTGAATACAAATGAGACGAAATGTCTCAAAATCGCCAACCTAACGGAACGAATGTCTTAAAACCTCAAAACTAATACGCTAAACATGAGGGAGAAGGGGGTCCATAAAAAGCGAGTACTACCCCCTTAAGGAGGGTGACCTGCTTTTTGTTATTTCTGTCCTTTTCTCTCTTTCTCTGGCTTGTATCCATTCGGCCCCATTCAGCCAACTATTTTAAGACGTTTATCCCCATCTAGGTGTCGATTTCTTCCTGGTGAGCGATAGCGAGCCAGCATTATATGAAGAAATCCGGCTTCGCCGGAGAAATTTTTCTATCAAAAAATGTACAAATTTAGCCTGCTGTCAAACAAAAATAAAAAATGTGCTGGCTCGCTACCGCTCACCAGTAAAAAATTGACAACTGGATGGGGATAAACGTCTTAAAACAGTAGGGTGAATGGGGCGAAATGGATACAAGCCAGAGAAAGATAGAAAAGGACAGAAGAAAAACAGGTCACCCCCCTAAACGGAAGAATGTTGGGAGTGATTGGCCTATCTGAGTTCCGTGCAAAGTAGCGGGAGAAACCTAGCGTAGGATTTGTTGTCTTAACTTTACGCTTCTAAATATTTGTGCTTAGTTAGGCTTCCGATGTCCTTAAGGGGGGTCACCTGCTTTTTTTTAATCTTGCTCTCCTTTTCTCTCTTTCTCTGGCTTGTATCCATTCGGCCCCATTCAGCCAACTGTTTTAAGACTTTTATCCCCATCCAGGTGTCTATTTCTTCCTGGCGAGCGATAGCGAGCCAGCATTCTATGGAGAAATCCGGTTTCGCCGGAGAAATTTTTCCATCGAAAAATTTACAAATTTAGCTTGCTGTCAAAACAAAAATACATATATGCTGGCTCGCTACCGCTCGCCAGGAAAATTTTGACACCTGGATGGGGGTAAAAGTCTTAAAACAGTAGTCTGAATGGGGCCGAATGGATACAAGCCACAGAAAGAGAGAAAAGGACAGAAAAAAAAGCAGGTCACCCCACTTATAGCGAGTGGAGCATAGCAGCTACAGGTTTATTAAGACATTAGCAAACAAAAAAAAGATCTCGCTTCTGTTTAATGAGTTCATGATCTATTTCAAGTTCTAATAATGTTAATAACTGGATAAGCTTTTACTATGTCTCGTGTTATAGGCTAAACAGCGCTCTCTATCTGTATTTTGTCCAGAAATCGTATCCTATTTGGCATCCTAATCATGTTCTAGGTATAAGATCATGTTACGGCATCTGATCTTGTCATTGGTATCATAATCTGTTTTTGGTATCATGTTACGGTATCTGATCGTGTCACTGGCATCATAGTCTGTTTTTGGTATCATGTTACGGTATCAGATCGTGTCACTGGTATCATAATCTGTTTTTGGTATCATGTTACGGTATCTGATCGTGTCACTGGTATCATAATATGTTTTTAGTATCATGCTACGGTATCTGACCGTGTCACTGGTATCATAATCTGTTTTTGGTATCATGTTACGGTATCTGATCGTGTCATTGGTATCATAATCTGTTTTTGGTATCATGTTACGGTATCTGATCGTGTCACTGGTATCATAATCTGTTTTTGGTATCATGTTACGGTATCTGATCGTGTCACTGGTACCATAATCTGTTTTTAGTATCATGTTACGGTATCTGATCGTGTCATTGGTATCATAATCTGTTTTTGGTATCATGTTACGGTATCTGATCGTGTCACTGGTATCATAATCTGTTTTTAGTATCATGTTACGGTATCTGATCGTGTCATTGGTATCATAGTCTGTTTTTGGTATCATGTTACGGTATCGTGTCACTGGTATCATAATCTGTTTTTAGTATCATGTTACGGTATCTGATCGTGTCACTGATATCATAATCTGCTTTTAGTATCATGTTACGGTATCAGATCGTGTCACTGGTATCATAATCTGTTTTAGTATCATGTTCTTCGTATGTGATCATGACGTGGTATGAATGTTTTGGTATTAACTCGTTTTGGTACAAAATACATTTTTGGTACCACTTAAAATGTTGGCATCGTATATACACTATTTTGGTATCATATACAGTACACTCTTGGTGCCATAATAGTTCTTAGTACCACATAAATTTGTATTATATATATAATATTATATATATACAGTATATATAATTATATATATATATATATATATATATATATATATATATATATGTTTCTAGTCTCTCAGTGGGGATCGAACCATCGACCATCAGAACGATAGCCGACGCTTAATCAATTACACCACGGCAGTCTGCCGTGGTGTAATTGATTAAGCGTCGGCTATCGTTCTGATGGTCGATGGTTCGATCCCCACTGAGAGACTAGAAACATTTAGTGGCTCACGTGTATTTGTGATATATTCTCAATATATATATATATATATATATATGTTTCTAGTCTCTCAGTGGGGATCGAACCATCGACCATCAGAACGATAGCCGACGCTTAATCAATTACACCACGGCATTGATTAAGCGTCGGCTATCGTTCTGATGGTCGATGGTTCGATCCCCACTGAGAGACTAGAAACATTTAGTGGCTCACGTGTATTTGTGATATATTCTCAATATATATATATATATATATATATATTGGTATCATATACATATTGGTCCCCCCCCCCCTGTTTTTTTTTTTTTTTTTTTTTTTTTTTTTTTTTTTTTTTACCACTTAAAACTTTGGTATAATATATAGTTGTTGGCACCATATATTTGTATAGTATCAAATATTTATGGTTACAAATTAAGCTATTGTTTTCAAATCACAAATGTACTAGAAATCATATAAAGAGGTATTAGTTCTGTAACCATGATATGTATAAAGATTGTATTTCTTTGTACCTATCAACCCCTTGAGGATTATGACGCTTTTTAGCATTATTATTATTATTATTATCATCAGAAGTTTTACATAGTGTGCCAAATCCAGGAAATCAGGGAAAAATGTTAAATACTGTGCACACAAACTCGTCACAGTGACCAGAATATAATACTCTTGTCATCACCAGTGTTTAAATAAAGGGTGTGCATATACAGTATAAATGGTCAGTAGGACGATATTCAATAGTCGCAATTACTTCTGTTCTTTGTGTATTCATTTCATTAGCAGGCGATTTCAGTCAGCTTAACCCTTTCACGCAGAGGTTGCCAGATTAGCAATAAGAAATAGAGTTCTCTCACTCTTATAATTACCTCTCCATAATTAGTTTTCTGCCCACAGCTAACTCAAAGACAACTGCAGAGGTTGAAGTAACTAAACTAAAGGTTTCTAAATATCCCTGATGGTAACAAAGGCTTTAAAGTATCCCCAATAGCCTCAAAATAGCGTCAGATGCGTGAAAGGGTTAAGAAGGATTTGTAAGAGTCAGACGGGTATTTCAGATTCTACCCCTTTAATTCCTAGACATCTTAGCTGAGTAAAATCCTGCAAAATAACCCATAGAAAAAACTAGCAATATAATTATGGTACCATATGCCATATTTCTGAATAACATTATTTTGACAAAATACAAAATAAAATAAAATTATTTTGACAAAATACAAAATAAAAATATATAAACAACCAAATAATTGTAAATAAATATATCATTAAGGGGGGTGACCTGTTTTTGTTCTGTCCTTTTCTATCTTTCTCTGGCTTGTATCCATTTGACCCCATTCAGCCTACTGTTTTAAGACGTTTATCCCGATCCAGGTGTCAATTTCTTACTGGTGAGCGGTAGCGAGCCAGCATTTTTTTTTTTTTTTTTTTTTTTTTTTTAGCCAGCAAGCTAAATTTGTACATTTTTCGATAGAAAAATGTCTCCGGCGAAGCCGGATTTCTTCATATAATGCTGGCTCGCTATCGCTCGCCAGGAAGAAATCGACACCTAGATGTGGATAAACGTCTTAAAATAGTTGGCTGAATGGAGCCGAATGGATACAAGCCAGAGAGAAAAAGACAGAAATAACAAAAAGCAGGTCACCCCCCTTAAACAAACAAGTCAATAAATACTACTACAATGTAATGTTTTGTGGTACACCCCTAACTTCTAGTGTGGTACACCCCTAACTTCTATTGTGGTACACCCCTAACTTCTAGTGTGGTACACCCCTAACTTCTAGTGTGGTACACCCCTAACTTCTAGTGTACAAGCTAATAAGTAATGCTATGCCTCAATTTGACATAAGTTAGTTGCAATAACACGTGGCATTCACTAGTATTGTGGTATAGAATCTTTTATGAAGGGAGTTGGTTACTTGTCTATCTTGATAACCCTTTGAGTACCAGCGACGCTATATAATATTCCAGCTATATTTAGACGATGTTATGCAGCTTAGGAAGGGTCTGTGGTAGTTAACCCTTCAGATTCATATGACGCACAGGTTGCCAGATTAGCAATAAGAAATAGAGTTCTCTCACTCTTATAATTACCTCTCCAAATTAGTTTTCTGCCCACAGCTAACTCAAAGACAACTGCAGAGATTGAAGTAACTAAACTAAAGGTTTGTAAATACCCCTGATGGTAACAAAGGCTTTAATGTATCCCTAATAGGCTCAAAATTGCGTCATATGTCGGAGAGGGTTAAGAGGGTTGGTCGAGATAGTTTGAAGCCATATAATTGCTAGAGGTCCTTCCTAAGCTGATACAAATCCTCTAATAGTTGCCAGAATATGATGAAAATGACGTCCCTGGTACAGTACGGGTTAAATTGGCCATTTAATTTCTGCACCCCCAATACCTCAGTACTAAATGGTCAATGTGACAAGTTGACGATTCTGTGTACAGTCGCGCTAATAAGTCATGTCTCGGCACCAAGTATGTTTTGATCAATAATTGGTATCAGCAATATCTAAGCTTCATTTCTTCATATCGAGTGAAATATACAAACATGTTCCTACACTTACCCATCCTATTCAACATCTGACAGACATCAATACAGCACAGAGCAAGCCAAACGTAATGACAGCTGGGACATGATTTATTAACGCGACCGTACACCAGCTCCACGGTACAGTCGGATACCATAGTCTCTAGCCCACGCGTAAATATCCGTTGACATCACCTATTTCTAATTATGATCAGTATATCTCTGGGAACGAATTTGTGAATCTATTTTCCTATACATTAATATAAATCTATACACAAATATTAATTGAAAAAACAAGTTCTATCCAAAAATCAATCCAGAGACTTAAACTTTCACAAAGAAAAACATTGGGATCCACGAATTCTTACGAGTGCACTAGAGACTATGGTATCCGAGTGTACCTTGTGAATTGTCAAGTACAGTCACGTTCAGAAGTCGGGTCTTGCCTTAAACAATTCACACTTACTGATTTCTGCAATAACACAAATAATTAATAGACCCTTAACCCAATTAGGTGCAGGGCGGGCCAATATGGATCCTCCCTGATTTACTCCATTAGCTTTGGATATTTTAAGACGATTCACTTCATTAGTTTGGCGATGATATGATGCTTCAACCCAATAAGGTGTCGATTTTTCCTGGGCGAGCGATAGCGAGCCTGCAATTTGGGAGAAACCGGCCTTTGGCCGGAATATTTTTCTACCGAAAAATGTACATATTTAGGTTGAAGGGGTCTGGGGAACGTTTTTTAGTTTGAAGGGGGTTTGGAGAGGCGTTTTTATAAGTCTAGGGGTTAACTAAATACACATTGTTCGAAAATGTCTAACACAATTAAAACCCTCAATAATAATTAAACCAAATACCATAATGACCCCCGAGACGTGGCACCAGATAGTGTTAACCCTCTCACGACCATATGACGCAGAGGTTGCCAGATTAGCAATATTAAATAGAGTTCTCTCACTCTTATAATTACCTTTCCATAATTAGTTTTCTGCCCACAGCTAACTCAAAGACAACTGCAGAGGTTGAAGTAACTAACTAAAGGTTTCTAAATACCCCTGATGGTAACAAAGGCTTTAAAGTATCCCTAATAGGCTAAAAATTGCGTCAAGAACGTGAGAGGATTAACACGCATGAACATAGCCTTTATATTTAGACTTGGATTAGTTATATTTAGAAGGGTTATTTATTTATATTTATATATATATATATTTTAAAGTTAACAACAAAGACATATGTATTATTCCAGCATTATTGTGTATCGAAAAGCACATTTAACCCCTTCTGTACCGGCGACGTCTTTTTCGTTATATTGTGGCAAGTATTAGACGATTTTATTCAGCTTAGTAAAGGTGTCTACTAGTGAAAAGGCTACAGACCATCTCACTTAAGGGGAGATTTTTAGTTTGGTCCCTAGATATCCTTCAAGCTTAAGATTACACCCCCTTGAGCCCCTTTCAAGATAAATTTGTACATTTTTCGATAGAAAAATTTCCCGGCTGAAAGCCGGTTCCTCTTAAATTACAGGCTCACTATCGCTCGCCAGGATAAAATCGACACCTAAATTGCACGAAAGGTCTTAACATTAACAGAAATGGGTTGAAAGTTCTTAAAATCATCAAAATAATGGGGCGAACGTCTTAAAATTAGAAAAGCAATGGGGCTAAACATGAGGGAGAAAGGAGTCAAGAAAAAACTCCCTCAAGTGGAAATCTCCCCTTAAACCTTTGACCTCCCATATATCCCTCCCAAGCTTCATAAAATCGTCTAACTGTAGCCGACCAAAAATAAAAAAAATTACGTCGTGGTACAGAAAGGGTTAACTTGCAGGAGAAAAAATAGATCATGACTTTTAGGCGTCACTGTACAAATCTTACCTCACCTCGCACACATTAACCCTTAAGGATAGGCCGGTTTTACTGGCTCCCCTTCGTCCTCATGTTTAGCCCCATTGGTTCTCAGATTTTAAGAGGCTTGCCCTATTAGTTTGTCGATTTTAAGACCTTTCGCCCCATTTCTTTGTCATCATTAAGACCTTTCGTGTTTTTTAGGTGTCGATCTTTTTCCCTGGCGAACGATAGCGAGCTTGTAATTTTAGAAGGAATCGGCCTTCGGCCGGAACATTTTTATACCGAAAAATGTACAAGCATATCTTGTAAGGGGGTCTAGGGAGTGTTTGTCTAAGCTTGATGGAGGTCTAGCGAGGAAACTCAACAAATAAAGTAAATTAATAAATATATAGACCAAAAAATAAGCAAAGCAAATAAGCAAAAAAAATAAGCAAAATAAGCAAAAATAAGGCCAGGTTTTTAGTTTGTTTCCTACTCCTCCAGCAATCTTAAAATTTCACCCCTTTGACACTCTTTCAAGATAAATTTGTAAATTTTTCGGTAGAAAAATTTCCCGGCCGAAGGCCGGTTACTCTAAAGTTACAGGCTCGCTATCGCTCGCCAGGAAAAAATCGACACCTAAATGGCAGGAAAGGTCTTAAGTGACAGAATGGGGCGGAAATACTTAAAATCGCCAAACTAATGGGGCGAACGTCTTAAAATCTCAAAAAGCACTGGGGCTAGACATGAGGGAGAAAGGGGTCAAGAAAAAAGTCCCTCAAGTGGAAATCTCCCCTTAAGTTTGTATTTTTCCCATATCCCTTTCAGTATCGGGGACATATATTTATTTTTATTTTATTCACACGATCTTTTGAAGCTTAGGAAGGATATATGGAAGCTAAAAGGATTAAGGGGGGTGACCGGCTTTTTGTTATTTCTGTCCTTTTCTCTGGCTTGTATCCATTCGGCTCCATTCAGCCAACTATTTTAAGACGTTTATCCCCATCTCCGTCTAATAGTTGCCAGATTATACTGAAAAGGATGTTACCGGTACTGAAAGGGTTAATACACACACACTGGTACATGACTTCAAGTGTGGTTTCTGTTCGGGCTCTGTCTCGTGTCGGCATATTCATTCATCATATACCACGTCAGTCTAATGAAAAAATATAGCAAATTAATCAAAATACTATATACCCATTAGCGTCTTTAAGTTATATATAAGTAACACCCCGTTCTTTAAGGGAGGTAACCTGCTTTTTGTCTCTCCTTTTTTCTCTTTCTCTGGCTTGTATCCTTTCGGCCCCATTCAGCCTACTATTTTAAGACGTTTATCCCCATCCAGGTGTAATTTTTTTACTGGTGAGCGATAGCGAGTGAGCATATTTTTTAAAATGTTTTTGACAGCAGGCTCAATTTGTACATTTTTCGATAGAAAAATGTCTCTGGCGAAGCCGGATTTCTTCATATAAAGTTGGCTCGCTATCGCTCGCCACGAAGAAATCGACACCTAGATGGGGATAAACGTTTTAAAATAGTTGGCTAAATGGGGCCGAATGGATACAAGCCAGAGAAAGAGAGAAAAGGAGAAAAATACAAAAAAACAGGTCACCCCCCTTAACATTAATATCAAATACAAACCCCATTGTACTTGAATAAACTAATGAAAGCATATGGCCCTCCCGGGATTCGAACTCGGGACACCACACCCAGAACATAAGCACCTAACCCATTACACCACCAACGCATAAATAAGTCATAGTCTATTTCCCGAGGTTGTCCATACGGTAAATGAGCCAATCTGTACGCGGTGAAGCCCAATTATTACGCGATGTCTATAAATAATACCCACAGAAACGATATTGTATAGAATTCATAAAGTGAGTCTCAAAATATACGATCTATCACACATTTTGAGATTGAATGTATCAATCTAACTCTACAGTACGTATTTGGAATGAAATAGAGGTCAACAAAAGTCTAACGTTAACCAGAACGAGACGTCAATATACGTCATCGTGCTGAAAGGCTAAAACCGTATCATTTAAACTCCCAAATCCACGCTCAGGTTTGAAAGTATAAATCTAATATCTAATTGTAACCAAACATTTCCTCCTAACACACTCGAGAAAAGCTCCTACGTTTTTACCCATTAACCCTTTGAAGATAATAACGTATTTTTACAGTTTACTCTGGCTATCATTAGACTATTTTACACAGCTTAGGAAGGATCTGTGGGAATTCAAAATGTAAAGAGTATCTCAATGAACCCTCTGACTTCCATATACACTTCCTAATCGGACTAAAATCGTCTAATAATCGACAGAAAACAGAAACGAACTGCGTCAATCTATCTTGAAAGAGTTAAGGGGAGACTGGCCTTTATTTGTGTTGGTCTATTAATTCATTTATTCCTATATTTCTTAGTTTCCTTGCTAGACCTTAGAAACACCCCTAGAACCCCTTTCAAGATAAATTTTTACATTTTTCGGTAGAAAAAGGTCACGGCCGGAGGCCGCTTCCTCTTAAAATTTCAGGCTCGCTAAAACTCACAGGAAATAATCGACACCTAAATGGCACAAAAGGTCTTAAAATTAAACACGAAATGGGGCAAAAGGTGTTAAAATCGCCAAACTAATGGGCCGAACGTCTTATAATCTGAAAACAATTGGGACCTAACACGAGGGAGAAAGGGGACCGACCCATCTCCCCTTAACCTCAACAGTCCATCAGCCTCACCTTAAGGGGACACTGGCTGCTTTTTTGGCCTATTAATTTATTTTATTCCTGTATTTTTTAGTTTCCTTGCTAGACATCCCTCAAACTTAGAAAAACATCTCCTAGACCCCCTCTCAAGATAAATTTGCACATTTTTCGGTCGAAAAATTTCCCGGCCGAAGGCCGGCTCCTCTTATAATTACAGGCTCGCTATCGCTTGCCAAGAAAAAATCGACACCTAAATGGCACGATAGGTCTTATAATTGACAACTAAATGGGACGAAAGGTCTTAAAATCGCCAAACTAATGGACCGAACGTCTTAAAATCGAAAAAAATAATGGGGCTAAACATGAGGGAGAAGGGGCCCAGAAAAAACAACCCATCCCTCCTTAAAAACAGCCCATCCCCCCTTAGGGTTCGAACCAGGGCTGGCCTTGGTGAAATCCTACCCTGTCGAGATTGTGTGTGCAAAAATAGAATGTCCCGGCCAAAGGCCGGTTCCTTCTAAAAATTACAGGCTCGCTATCGCTAGCCAGGAAAAAAAAAATCGACACCTAAATGGCACGAAAGGTCTAAATCTTGACAGGGAAATGGGGCAAAAGGTCTCAAAGTCGGCAAACAAACGGGAAGAACGTCTTAACTTCTCAAAACTAATATGCTAAACACGAGGGAGAGGCGGGTCCATAAAAAGCAACTACCTACTCCCCCCCCCCCCCCCCCTAAATACAGCTTACTGGTACGATTGATTTACTAACTCCTCCATCTTAAGGGAGCCCACCTCGCTTGTCTTTTCTTTCTCTCCCTCTCTCTTTGGCTTGTATCTATTTGGCCTCATTCAGCCTACTGTTTTAAGACGTTTACCCCAATTCAGGTGGCAATACTTTCTTGGCGAGCGGTAGCGAGCCAGTATATAGATATATTTGTTTTGACAGCAAGCTAAATTTGTAAATTTTTTGATAGTAAAATGGCTCCGGCGAAGCCGGATTTCTCCATACAATGCTGGCTCGCTTTCGCTCGCCAGGAAGAAATCGACACCTGGATGGGGATAAACGTCTTAAAACAGTTGGCTGAATGGGGCCGAATGGATACAAGCCAGGGAAAGAGAGAAAAGGAGAGAAAGATAAAAAAAAAAAAGAGAAAGGCAATTGGACTCTTGGTGTGTGAATTATCGAGCGGTGTAAATATCATTGAACTAACTCCCCTTGGCAGCCCTTCGAATTTTATAACTACAGATTATTTAACCCCTTCTGTACCGGGACGTCTTTCTAGTTTTATTCTAGCTATATTTAGACGATTTTTTTGCAGTTTAGGAAGGATCTGCGGTGGTGAAAAATATTAAGGGAGATAGTTCCAAGCCTGTTAATTGCTGGAGGCCCTTTTGAAACTGAACATCATCGTCTAACAGTAGCCAGAATACAGTAAAAAGACTTGGCCGGTACAGATTTTTAAAGGGCTCATCATTATATGTATAAAACCATGTTTATGCTGCAAATCAGACATTGTACATACTATATAGAAAGAGGTATGAAAGCCTTTTATGGGCGGTCACCGGCTTTTTTGCTTACCTCTTCTCTCTTTCTCTGGCTTGTATCCATTTGGCCCCATTCAGCCTACTGTTTTAAAACGTTTATCTCCATCCAGGTGTCGATTTTTGTTCTGGCGAACGATAGCGAGCCAGCACTGTATGGAGAAATCCGGCTTCGCCGGAAAAACAATTCTATCGAAAGTTTAGAAATTTAGCCTTCTGTCAAAAACATTAAACAAAATATATACCGGCTCGCTACCGCTCGTCAGGAAAAAATCGACACCGGAATGGGGATAAACGTCTTAAAACAGTAGACTGAATGGAGCCGAATGGATACAACCCAGAGAGAGAGGGAAAGAGAGAGAAAAAGACGAGGTGGTCCCCTTAAATGATAACACGCTTATGTTTTATATATACAGTACATATATGATAAAGATAAACTCCCACCAGCCAACACTATACTACTATATAATTATATATAATTATAATACACAGAATAACACTCCAAAGTTACTGACTATTTTAGAAGCCTTGATGTTTGTGGATGTAAACATACTCGTAATACTAGCCAAGTCCAGTGTTAATCTAATAGATAGCAAGTCCCCCTTGTAAAGAAAACGTATATATACATATTTTGTCCCCCCTGTAAAAAAAAACCGCATAGATACATATTTTAAAGAGAAACTCGAGTAAATGTGGCAAAGGCTACACTAACCTCATCAAAAGGAGCCTAGCAAAGCGAGATACTGACGTCACAAACCCCTACACACACACAGAGAATGGCTAGGAGATATGTTTTCGCTTGATGGAATATTATATTGTAAAACAGGACGGAATTTTCGAGTAGAGAGAGATCGCAACATAGAGCGCTTCAACATATTTAGCTTTTGTAGAGAAAGTCTTGAGTTATTTTTTTGGTTGGATCTCGCGCCAGCAATAATAATACATAAAAAAAGCTAGATGAAAACCGTAAAAAAAAGTATTTGTCTGTCTTCATGCCGGGTTTTCGAAAATTCCGTCCCCCCCCCCCCCCCCCCCCCCAGATAGACCGAGTTTGTGTTCGACTGTGTGAAAGATGGTTGGCGAAATAAAGGATATGTAAATGTACTGCCTGTTTTTGACTAACCTAGGGAAATTAATATTATATTATATTATATATATATATATATATATATATATATATATATATATATATATATATATATATATACACGATCATTTGGTGATTAAATTAATAATTATTTATAAAACAAACTCACGGGTTTTCACCATACTTGAAGACGTACCCTGGAAAAAAAAAAAAGTATATGAAAACCTGTTTGCTTGAATACTTTATAAAGTTATTAATGATAAATTCTACTAAACATCATTATGTTAAAACATATAAAATAAGTTTCACTCACTCACTCACTCACTCTCACTCTTTCTCTTAAGGGGGGATGTTTTTTTTTTTCTTCTTTTTTGCTGATTTTTGTTCATATATTTATTTTAGTTTTAGTTTCCTCCGTAGACCTCCATCAAACTAAATTAGAACAACCCCAGGATCCCCCGATGCTATGAAACTTAGGAAGGATATATGGCAACTAATAGGAAGCATTGAGACAGTCTGTAGCCTTTGAATGGGTAGACGTCCCTCCTAAGCTGAATATATAAGTCTAATAGTTGCCAAAGTATAGCGAAAAGGACAATCACCGGTACTGATATGGGTTAAATCACCGGTACTGATATGGGTTAAATCACCGGTACATATAGCTAATGACTATCATGGACACTGCATACATGAAGCAATACATCGAGGAACCTACAAGAGGCAACAACACACTGGACTTACTATTTGGCAACAACTTCGACCTGGTACACTCGTACGAAACTGTAAAAACTATAATGTCCGACCACAGCCTCATCAAAGTTAGAACCCCCACACCAGCCGCCACACCACCAAGAAGATGTCAACAGGAATCAAGCCAAATACCCTGCACCTCTCTGAAAGATCTCAACTTCTACAGCAAAGATATAGACTGGGACAGACTGAGAGCAGAACTGGCAGGAACTGATTGGAGGGCACTATTCGAAGATAAAAACGTCGACGAAACTCTCAGTATCCTCCAGAAACAATGCCTGGAGACCTGTAAAAACACCATACCACCCAAATCAAGCAGGAAGCAGATCAAGCAGATTCCCAGAGATAGAAAAATACTAATGAAGAAAAGGACGTACTTGAGAGCCAAGCAAAGGAAGACCAGCTATGTGCACAATATCACCAAACTACAAGAAGAGCTCGATGAAGTTGAACGTAAACTCATCCAGTCACACCAAGAGCAAAGAACACGCGAAGAACTCCAAGCAGTTGCAAACATACGAGTAAATAGCAAATTCTTCTATGCATACGCAAAAAGGAGACTCAGGAACACCTCATCAATAGGACCACTTGCAAAACCTACGGGCGAACTTGAGAGTGACCCAACCGAAATGGCCAAGATACTCAAACAGCAGTATGAAAGTGTCTTCAGCCCGCCAAATGAAGACAAGAAAATCGAGAATGCAACGACTTTCTTTGGCAACGCTCCAGGGACACCACATCAACTCTCCTCGGTAACAGTATCAACAGAGGACATAATAGCAGCCATCGACAAGATTGGACCAAACTCTGCGGCAGGACCAGACGGCTTTCATGCCCAACTGCTAAAAAACTGCAAACATCAGCTAGCCCTGCCTCTAAAACTGCTGTGGAGCAAGTCCCTCCAAACTGGATATGTACCACAATCCCTAAAAGAAGGTAATGTCACACCAATACACAAAGGGGGTAGTAAAGGCATAGCCAAAAATTACAGACCAGTGGTGCTGACGTCACATCTTATTAAAATCATAGAAAGAACAATACGAGCTAAGATGGTCAGCTTCCTGGAAGATAACGAGGCGTTCAACGAGGGGCAACATGGCTTTAGAAAAGGCCGCTCCTGCCTCTCACAACTACTATCACACTACGACAAAATCCTACAGGATATTCAAGACGGAGAAAATGTAGACGTCATATATCTAGATTTCGCCAAAGCTTTTGACAAGGTGGACCATGGGATCCTTCTACATAAACTCAAATCACTGGGAATAGGGGGAGACCTTGGAAGATGGCTCCACAGCTTCATCACCACTGTAGCCCTCACTGTAGTTAAGTGCTTAGCAAACCACCCAGTAGTTATCTTGCATGACATTGTACTGTAGTTTTGACTGATAAACGTTTGTTTTTCAAAATTCTATTTGTCAGGTTAGTAGAGACGCCGCCGATACCAGCGCCACCTGTGTACGCATAAACAAACTCTCTTCTTGTATTTTATATATCAAAGTCTAGCCAATACTGTACTTGGTTGAACTTTTTTATCTTGGTTATCTATATAAATCGCACACTAACATTTGTCAAGATAGTTTTAATATTGGGTTAGAATAATTTAGTTACTGTAATACTTTTTTATAGCCTATTTATTAATCGCATTTCAGATACGTGTCACCATAATAGGCCTCTCACACTCTTGCCAGGGATATTACTAACTCCATTATTATTATTATTGTGTCGACCACTGTATAAACTAATATACAGGCTTTAGCCTAACTGTGTCATACTGCTAACATAATTTTATTTTTATTTTCAGGCATAAAATTGTGTTCTATTGCTAACATATTCTTTTTGTGATCAACATATTCTTTTTGTGATTTACAGGCATTAATTGTACCATATTGCTAACCAATATTTTTTGTTACTGTACTGTATACTGCTTTCCAGTGTTCTCACTAGGCTAAATTAACCCTCTCCCCTTTTTTTCTCCCAGTAAATTTTGTAACAAATTACTAGTCCATTTACAATTTTCAGGCTTTAACTGTGTCATACTGCTAACATCAATTTTTTTTTTATTTTCAGGCATAAATTGTGTTCTATTGCTAACATATTTTTTGTGATTTACAGCCATAATATTCTTTTTGTGATTAACATATTATTTTTGTGATTTACAGGCATTAATTGTACCATATTGCTAACAAATATTTTTTGTTACTGTACTGTATACTGTTTTCCAGTTTTTTCACTAGGCTACATTAACCCTCTCCCACTTTTTTTTTTCCAGTAAATTTTGTAACAAATTTCTAGTCCATTTGTGATTTTCAGGCTTTAACTGTGTCATACTGCTAACATAAATTTTTGTTTTTTTTCAGGCATAAATTGTGTTCTATTGCTAACATATTTTTTTGTGATTTACAGGCATATTAATTTTATCATATTGCTAACAAAAATTTTTGTGATTTTCAGGAATTAATTGTATCACATTGCTAACATACATTTTTTGTGATTTTCAGGCTTTAATTGTACCATTTTGCTAACATAAATTTGTGTGATTTTCAGGCATATTGTGATTATATCGTCATGGCGCCGCAACGAACCTGCACGAGTTGTTCCGGTAAATTTGGCCCTACCATGTTTGTTGATACTGATGTCCAAATTTGTAGATTTTGCCAGCTCCGAGAGAAGATTGCGGATGAATTGAATGCAGCTCACCGCAAGATCGATGCCCTGACTACGAAGCTTGAATCCCTTCAAGAATTTGCCACACTCAACGTAGGAGTGCCCTCGGCCCAAGAAACCACTACTATGTCAACCGCCATTCCAGTGCATACAGTACCGGTACCCACACCAGCAGCTACCTTAGATGTTGCAGATAATAATAATGACTCTACTCTCACTCCCCCCCAGGACAACTTTCAGTTAGTGAGAAACAATGTCCATCCCAGTACCAGTACCAGGAAGGTCATCCCGACAACATGCCAAAACCGCTTCAAAATTCTGGCTATTGACGAGGAAGAGGAAACGGAAGAAGTTCGGCTTGTGGGCGACTCCATGGTCCGTGGCCAACTAACCGAGTTCTGCGCCAGGGCACCCAGGACCAGAAAGCGATTCTGTATCCCAGGTGGCGGCGTGGACGACATTGTTGCGGCTCTGGAAGAGGTTTCCAGGCTCGCCCCCGCAAGCACTACGTACATCATCCACGTTGGATCTAACGATGTCCAACGGACGCGGTCAGAGGAACTACTTTGCAAGTACCGGCGGCTGATCAGGTCCTTCAAGGAAAAATCTAATAGAATCTTAATTTCAGGAATTGTTCCCCGGATTGATGTAGAAAACCGATTCTACAACATAGCTACCAGTACAAATCGCCGACTAGCCAAACTCTGCAGGGAGGAGAACATCGGCTTTGTCGACACGTGGGATAATTTTTACTATGATAAATCTTTGTTTTCAGGAGATGGTGTACATCTCAATGAAGTAGGAGCTGCATGTCTTGGTCGTCTGCTGAACGATGCAGTCAAGGATTTCCGTTCAAAAAACGGGGTCAACCAGACCCAAGACAGGGTAGTGTAAGTCAAATACGAACTGAAAATTCAGACAACGCACAATCAGTAACATCCAACTCTAATACTCTTAAGGTGTTTTATGTAAATGCTCGTAGCATACGCAATAAATTTTCAGATCTAGAGGAAATCGTGTTTACAGAACATTATGATATAATCGGCATTACAGAATCTTGGTTAAATACGGAAGACAGAGACTTTTTAGCCGAATATACGCTTCCTGGTTATACAATGTTTGAGAAAAGTCGGATCAATAGAAATGGAGGAGGAGTTCTGTTTTTTATAAAGGAAAGTCTTAATCCCGTCTTAATGTCAAAACCTCAAATTGCGAATATAGACATATCTTACGTACTATTAAATAATAAACGAGGAACTAAAATAACACTAGCTTTATTATACAGACCCCCATCTCAATCAGTGCAAACTGACAGTGAAATTTATGAACAAATTGCAGAAATAACTAACATACAAGATACCGTAATTCTTGGCGATTTCAACTTACCCGTGACTAAATGGGGCGATATTCTTACTTCACACTCTGGACACGACCTCTATGCTAACTTGCAAGAGAGTTCACTTTTTCAATTTGTACAATCTCCGACCCGTGGTAATAATGTGCTTGACCTAGTACTCGCAACAAAAGAAGAATTAATAGAGAATTTGAATGTTGGTGATGAATTCAGTAACAGCGACCATCGTACGATAACTTTCACTTTAAAGTTTACTAGTAACAAATCAAATAGCAGCATTGAGAAAGTCCCTAATTTCAAGAAAGCAAATTTTCATAAACTTAAATCAAAACTTAAAGAAACTGACTGGAGCTTTCTGACTAACAATAACGACATAAATACATCTTGGGAGTGTTTCACAACCACTTACCTTAAGGCAGTGCAAGACTGCATACCATCGAAAATACGGCGTCCAGGCCAAAATGATAAGCCCAAATGGTGGAATAAAGATATTTCAGACTGTCTGCTTGCTAAAAAATTTGCTAATGATAGATTAAAATCCTCACAAAATGACGAAGAACGGGTGAAATTTGTAGAGCTACGACGCAAAGCCAAAAAGTTAATTAAGCAAAGTAAAAAGACCCTCGAGTTACATGTTGCGAATCAAAGTAAAACAAACCCGAAAGAATTCTATAGTTATATCAGAAAGAAAAAAGTAGTTACTTCAACTGTTGGACCGTTAGTCGATGAAAATGGAGAATACACCAAAGACGAAGTACAAATGAGTAATGCCCTCAATACCTTCTTTGCATCAGTTTTTACAACCGAAGACCTCAGTGATATCCCTACACCATCGCCGATTCAGATTGATAATTCAGATGTTCTAAGCAATATCACCGTTACAGAGAGAGAAGTATTGAATTGTTTAGATAAACTCAAGGTAAATAAAACGCCTGGACCTGATACAATCTCACCTAGAGTTCTAAAGGAAGCTAAGGATGAGCTCTCCAAACCACTGACATTGCTATTCAATGAATCCTTGCAGTCTGGGACTATGCCTGATCAGTGGAAGCTAGCCAACGTAACACCGATATTCAAAAAAGGCAGCAAATCCCTACCCAGTAACTATCGTCCAATTAGCTTAACCTCAATTGTATGTAAAATGCTAGAAACGGTCATAAGAGACAGACTCGTAAATCACTTAGAGGCAAATAACTTACTTAAAGATACTCAACACGGCTTTCGTAAAAAACGTTCCTGTTTAACAAACCTCTTAGACTTCTTCCACGATATCTTCAACCTCTACGATGAGAGTAAAGCTGTAGATATTATATACCTTGATTTTCAAAAGGCCTTTGACAAAGTTCCCCACAAACGATTACTGCTAAAACTAAAAGCGCATGGAATACAAGACGGTGTGTTGAAATGGATAGAAAATTGGCTCAGCGACAGAAAGCAAAGAGTAGTCATAAACGGTAAGGCATCTAAATGGACCAATGTAAGTAGTGGGGTACCCCAGGGATCGGTACTAGGACCAATTCTCTTTCTAATTTACATCAACGACATAGATGAGGGTCTCACCTGTACAGTCTCGAAATTTGCTGACGATACAAAAATTGCAAATAGCGTACTCTCAAAAGAACAAGTTGACGATATGCAACACAATCTAGATAAATTGTCATGTTGGGCCCAAATTTGGCAAATGAGTTTCAATGCGGATAAATGTAAAGTACTACATATCGGATACCTAAATGAGAAAGCAAACTATTCGATGAATGGCACTCAGCTTAAGAATGTAAACAAAGAAACCGATCTGGGAGTAACAATATCGAGTAACCTAAAACCGAGTCAACAATGTTCAGAAGTTGTTAAGAAGGCAAACAAAATAATTGGCTTTATAGGCAGGTCATTTGAGCATAAATCCAAAGATGTTATCCTAACCCTTTACAATTCCTTAGTCCGCCCTCTTCTGGAATACTGCGTTCAATCCTGGTGCCCTTATTACCAAAAAGATATAAACAAGCTAGAACGAGTTCAACGTAGAGTTACCAAAATGATACCTAGCCTAAAGAACAAACCATACGAAGAGCGTCTTAGAGAATTAAATCTATTTCCTTTAACCCAGCGCAGATTAAGAGGCGACTTAATTCAAGTGTTCAAAATCATCAAAGGCATCGACAATATGAACTGTAGTAAGTACTTCACTATCGACCAATCTAATTACACGCGGGGAAACGGTTGCAAAATTATTGGTAAATCTTTTAACTCACACGAATCTAAGAATTTCTTCTTCAATCGAGTTGTCAACTTGTGGAATGGGCTTCCCCGAGACGTTATAGATTGCAGCACCGTTGATTCATTTAAACTCCGCTTAGACAAATATCTCGCATCAAACCCGCGACTGACTGCGTTTGTAAATGAATAACTTTATTGTATACCCCCCTCAGTTACTAACCCATCTGTCCCCTACTAACTTCCTAATCCTGCCACGGACATTAGTTCTAGGGCAGTAGTTCCCTTTCCAATGTTCCCTTACCCACTCTAAACCACTGTTTGGACACTTGATCCTCAGTGTTTTGGAGGACAAGCAGCCTAGAAGGGTCACTAGACCTGTTGTTGCTTGATTTCCTTTGTACTCCTTTGTACCAACAGAAAACAAAGAGTCACGGTTCAAGGAAGCCAATCAGAAGCAGGTGGGGTCATCAGCGGAGTACCACAAGGATCAGTACTGGGACCTCTCCTATTCCTCATCATGATAGGAGACATCGACAGGGACCTGGAACACTCAACAGCCACATCGTTTGCAGACGACACCAGACTCATGAAGAAAATCACCTCACAACATGATGCTCAGCTACTACAACAAGACTTGGACAAAATCCTGAAGTGGGCAGAAGAAAACAACATGGCCCTAAACGGAGACGTGTTCGAGCTTCTAAGGTACGGGAACAAGAGAGCACTACAAAACGACACCAACTACAAAAGTGGACAGCAAGAAATTACCGCCAAGGACACAGTGAAGGACTTGGGAGTAAATATGAGCAGTGACGCCACTTTTTCCCAGCATATTACCAAAGCCACAACAACAGCAAAACAAATAGCAGGCTGGATCCTGAGAACCTTCCACACAAGAAATGAGAGGTGTATGCTAACACTGTGGAAGTCACTGGTCCTACCACGACTGGAGTACTGCTCCCAGCTCTGGTCTCCCCAAAAAGTAGGAGAAATAACAGAAATTGAAGCCACCCAGAGGACATTCACCAGTAAAATCCATGGGTTTCAACACTTTAACTACTGGGAGAGACTTAAGGAGCTGCAGCTGTACTCACTTCAAAGACGTAGGGAGAGATACATCATCATCTACGTCTGGAAGATTTTGGAAAAAAAGGTACCAAATCCAAACATCCAAGAGACTCAGCACCAAAGGCGAGGGAGGCTGTGCTATGTGAGGACTACGCCGGGATCAACACAAAAAATCAAATCCCTGATCCATCACAGCTTTACATACAATGGAACCAGACTGTTCAACTGTATACCAGCCCCTCTCAGGAACATGACCGGGGTGTCTCCAGACACCTTCAAGAAACACTTGGACATGTGGCTGGCCAAAATACCGGACCGGCCACCAACACCAGGATACCCCAGCACCAACTCCAACCGACTTCTGGAATGGAGAGTGGAAGAAAGGGAGCTGCCTGGTCGCAGTGGAGCCCCAGCTCAACTGTGTCACTAACGGACGGAATACAACTAAGTGTAACTAAGTGTAAGTGTGATATGGGTTAAATGTTAATGCGAGTAAACGTTTCGGGGTTATTTTAAGGGGTGATGGGGCGGTTTTCTGGACCACTTTCTCCCTCATGTTTAGCCCCATTAGTTTTCAGATGTTAAGATGTTTGCCCCATTAGCTAGTCGATTTTAAGACCTTTCGCCCCATTTTTTTGTCAATATTTAGACCTTTCTCAATTATTTCCCTGGCGAACGATAGTCAGCCTGTAATGTTGGAAGAACCGGCCTTCGGCCGGGAAATTTTTCTACCGAAAAATTTACAAATTAATCTAGAAGAGAGATCTAATGGATGTTTTTTTCTAATTTGATGGAGGTCTAGGGAGGAAACTAGAAAAATTATGAATACATGCAAATCTCCCAAAAAGTAACGTTCTTTATTCCGTATTCAAACTTCAGTACAAGCCCCAACATTCTGTGGAACATTGTTGTTGAGAGGGCATCTATATATGATTATATATGTGAGTATTAAGTGTATGTCAATGTTTGAGTGTATGAGTGTAGCCTATAACTGTGCGAATATTTTGGAATACGCTGGTCACCCAAGTAAATGCGTTTTCTTTTATGTGACATTCATAGAAAGCGTTAACATAGTTATGACTAACTATTATATACATTTCAAACAATATATTTCTTTTATATTTTTTATGTTGATTTAATTGATTTGTTCATGCAAGTAGCCCAGTACATATATTATTTGCAATTTAAGAACATTTTGAACACAATAGTAAGGTATATCAAAAGCATAAAGAAGTTAATGATTATGTTGATATTTTGACAGCTTTTGTTAAGCCTGTGAATCCTGGACCAATCGCTCATTATTCAATTGGACTTCGCGCTGAACGGAAGATTATTGATTGTATAGCGGGTGGTACATTGTTTTGTGCGATTATAACATTTCAGAACAAAATGACGCATGATAAACGGTGTATGGTCAGCTTTCTAGTGTTTGGAATGGGCATATTGGCCTATTGGACTTTTATTCTGAACGCCCAGTCCTACTGGATGGAAAAATTTGGTAATCCAGTTAAAGACATAAGTGACCATACAACATTGCAGCACTTGTTCAATCCCGTGCTTGTGTGCTGCACGTGGATTCCAACGCTAATAGTATACATTATTAACTCTATTACAGATCCAATTTTTTCAAAACCCACAAGAATAATTGGTGCATTGGCTACACACAGTTCTTTGCTTTTTTTGACCGCGATTTTCACCAAAGTCAATACAGACGAATGGCAGGTGGCATTCTTTGTCATAACTATGTTAATTGATATAGCCCTTAGTATCGCCGGCGCCATCCTTGGGGGAGTGATATTAGGTGTGGCTAGTTTATTCTCTGGGAAATATATGTCCATCGTTATGGCTGGACAGTCAACGAGTGGCATCTTTGCATCACTGTGCCGCATAGTGTCGCTCTCAGTCGGTGCCACAAATGACACTGCTGCGTTGGTGTTCTTTTTGTGTGCTGTGTCAGTGATATTGACATTTGGCGTCCTATTCTGGTATGTGTCCAGCCTAGAATGCTATAAAAAAAACACTGCAAACCCTGAACCAATCGATGGCATCGAAAATGGTGAAGTTCAGCCAGAGCCACAGTTAAGGGTTGGTGTAATTAAACAAATTTGGCCGCTTGCACTCTCCGTGTTTGCAGTGTTTTTGGTCAGTATGTGGGTTTTTACCGGGATTGGAGTCCACATTCGATCCACCTCCGAAAACAAGGAATGGGCTGATGTATTTTTCCAGCCGGTAATTACATTCCTTGTGTATGCTTTATCTGAAGCTGCAGGATCAATCCTAGCTGGGTTTACTCAGTGGCCCAGGGAAGGCAGTAAACTATTGTATATTGCGATTGGTTTACGGGTGTTTTTTATACCCATCTCCATGGTATTTAACCACAGTCCCCCTTACAATGAAGCTTTAATCGTTAGTCACGATTTTTTTTACTGCATATTCACCGCCGCCCTAGCAGCCTCAAATGGCTATTGCACTGCACTGTGTATGACATACGCACCTAGGAAGGTCCGTAAAGAAAACGCTGAAACTGCCAGCAATATGATGGCACTAATGATTGTTTTAGGCAGGGTCATCGGCGGACTGTTGGCTTTCATTCCGCTTGTAAAATAGACGTTCTATGACATGACTCGAACATTATGGTCATGACGGCTATGAAGTCTAGGTCTGGATGGACCAGTCTCTGGGGACCACAAAGTCTCCTGTTCACGTCCTACTCCACAGGGGGTAAGTACACACTCTCGATAGCAGTCGAAATAAATCTGTTGATCCCTTAGGATAAGGTCTAGAATAAGGAAGTGTGTATTTTCAGTCTCATAGGCTGCCGGCTCGAAATAAACCTATTATTATAATTTTCCCCTTGAGGATCATGACACATTTCGCCAGTATATTTTGGCTGTCATTAGACAATTCTATACAGCTTAGGAAGGATTTGTGGGAATTAAAAGGGTAAAGACTGCCAAAATTAACCCTTTGACTTCCGTATAGCCTTCATAATGCAAATATAATTGTCTAATACTAGCCAAATAAACTGCCAAAATGCGTCACGACCCTCAAAAGGTTATTATTATTATCGGTATTATTATTATTATTATTAGTATTATTAGGGGTTCGTCCCTTACGGGGAACCCCTATTGTAATCATTAAACCCGGTTTTTCATCCAAATTCTTCTTACGCGCCGGTTTCGACGCAATAACTCCAGAACCGCTTTTTGGATCGGGATAAAACTTTCACAAGAGGTGCGTTTTTGTATTGGGCAACTTTTGATATGCTAAACATCCGGCATGGCGGCCAAACAGGTCCGTGGCAGCCGATTTCCCGAAAAACTTGACGCCTAAATACCGTCTCTCCCACTCATAGGAAACGACTGGGCTTTGGCATACGGACTCCCCTACTAATGCCCCGCAAATGTTATAGAGAAGGTTTTGCTTTTGCACCTGGGTTTTTTTCCGGCAATCTTGAAAAAACCTCAAATTCCACTTAAAATTCCACATCTTGAATACTACGCCGATGATCAAAGCATGCTTGCGTAGTTGGGTAAGGCTCGCGATTCCAAACGTTTTGATAACAAAAGAATATAAATGGGTGGAATAGTTTGGCCGCAGCATTAAAACTGTCTATTCTTAAATGACTTTAAAACCGCATTCGCTACCCACACAAAGTTTACCGTCTACAGTCTACGGCTTCCACGCATCCCCCAGTTTTGCTTAATAACATAATCTCTTTATTATTCAGACCTATTATTTTTTTTGTATTTAACTCTCTCAAAACAGTTCGAGTCCCTACGAATTCCAGCAATTATTTAGCCAACCTACCTATACATACCTACCCTACCAAATAATAATGATAATTCAAATTTATTTTTGGTGAATGACAGAGTATTGGCTAAGGTTTTTAACAATTCCTCCCTTTGCCAAATGCTTTGTTTAACCCCTTCAGACTCATATGACACAGAGGTTGCCAGATTAGCAATAAGAAATAGTTCTCTCACTCTTATAATTACCTCTCCAAAATTAGTTGTCTGCCCACAGCTAACTCAAAGACAACTGCAGAGGTTGAAGTAACTAAACTAAAGGTTTCTAAATACCCCTGATGGTAACAAAGGCTTTAAAGTATCCCCAATCGGCTCAAAATCGCGTCATATGTCGGAGAGGGTTAATAACAATGATATGGACCTTTAAAGTTTTGGCAATTGCCTGTGTGACTTAACCTGCCCTTCCTTCCTACCTCCCTCCTCCCTCATATCTATGATGATGATGTCTAGCAAATGTATCAGCAACCACTCTAGTGAACTTTCGGTATTTAGTTTATTCAGCTTAATACTATTTATCCACATAAAATAGAAACCTATTATCGTATAAATACGATAGAATATGACTCTTTTGTGATCTCGTATGTCTCTGTGATGTCACGATCTCTCCTACAGCACGACGTAGGATGAGTAGATCGTATATTATAAGATTGTAAATAAGTTAAGTTATAAAAGGCCTAATATGCTATTAAGCAATATTGCCATGGTCTTATGTAGTATATATGAATTTATCGTATATATTAATATAATTTATCGTATAGAGCAACCTAAATGCGGTACGATAATTTGGGCTCCTGGCGGTTTGCCAAGGCAGCAAGGTGTGCTTTTGAGGTACGCCAGAGCCTTCACGAACACCAACCAGTTAACATCCAATTTTCCGCCCTCAGTTGATCGTGCTTTTGTGCCTCTAATCACAATACACATACAGCAATACACACAGCTACACCATCACGACGCTCTCATCGACATCATGACTGACTGATAGATAAGCATACATTATAATAATCATGTCCATTCCCATGTAATCATTTATTCTTTCTTTAACTTGACTCGAGTTTCGGACCGAAGTCTCGTTCCCCATTGTCCACCGCCATATTGGATAAAACGTTCTCCCTTGCCTCATTGCCACGTGGAACTATTGGCGAGTTAATTCCTGGCTAATATTAACCCTTATAACCTTACCCTATATATACATTTGTTATGGGAGACCTTTGGATATAAATTAGCTTGTTTCAGATTGAATTCAATTTAGATATAGAGTAGTTTTCATTTAGATTGATTTTATTTGATTCATTATAGCTTAGTAATATTTAACTTCCATTGATAGTTTACCACATTGGTGCCCAGACCCGGGAATTAGCTACCAGTAAGGGATTTTAAGGCAATGAACAAGGGGACATATAACAGGATGCAGGAACAACTCTATGATAAACTGGCAAGGCTAGCCAAGCGATGGTGAGAGCCGGAATGCAGGGTCACATCGTTGTGCCTGTCTAAGTCCTGCATCCCACCCATCATCTTTCCCCAATAATTTTCTTTTCCGTTTCGGACTTCCTGTGACTATTATGACCTGACCTAGCATTTTTTTCTTGTTCAATATGATCCATTAGTAGGTATTGCTATTTAGTGTACTATTTTTTCTCCATAACATAGAAGTCCGCCGGTTGGCGTCTCTTAATTAGACTATTATTTGGCCGTTGTTTTTGTAACGTAACATTTAGATACATAGCCTATAGGCTCACATGCAAAATGGATAAAAACGATAAAGAGACACCGTCTAGTGGGGTGCTGATCAAAGCCCCTAAAAATCAAAGGGCAGTACTTCGGGGAGTATTAAATAGGCTAATTGTGGACGTCAACACTTTCATCACTACTGCTGAACTAGAGGAATTGGAGGCTAGATTAGAAAACGTCCAGGCTACCCACGGTCGTATTACGGCTCTTGAGTGAGGTGATTGTGGCTGACATGATAGAGGAGGAAGAGATAGTTACAGAGTGTGATAATCGCGCCCTCTATGACGAACCTGTCTTTAGAGCGAAGTACCTATTACAGCGTGCTGTCGCAAGTAAGAAGGGAGGCGATAATGAGGCCCATAGAAGGGCTGACCCAAAATATATTGTACACCTCCCAAAGCTCAATCTTCCTACATTTGGGGGCAAGTTAACTGAGTGGTTAGCTTTTTGGGACGTATTTCGATCTACGGTTCATGAATCCTCTTTGGATAATGTCCGCAAGTTTCACTATCTGAAGGGACAAATGGAAGGAGAGGCCTTACATTTAATAGAGGGTTTTGCAGTAGTGGGTGGTAGTTATCTTGAAGCGGTACACTTATTAGAGTCCACATACGGGGATAGAGAGCAGTTGAAGATGGCCCATGTCGTTGCCTTGTTGGGGCTCGCAGAACCACAGATGAGTTGACAAACTTCAGGGCAAATATGGAGTGCCATACTCGATCGCTAGACACCCTAGGGCTTACCACGCAGGAAATGATAGTTATTATCTTGCGTCAGAAGCTTCCTATGGCAATACTTGATAAGGTAAGATCATTTGAGCTGGGGGAGTTCAAAACTCAGTTCAGCAAGGAGATCAATAATCTACAGTTGAACAAAGGGAGAATGTATGTGTCGGGAGGGAGTGAGAATGTGGAGAAGAGGGGAACAATAAGCATGACAGTGGGGACTAAAGTAAAGAAAGAGGGTGTGTATAAGAAACCTGCTCAGATTCTATGTAAGCTATGTAACAACAAACATAAATGGAGTTTCTGCGTAAAATACCCGACAAATGAGACAAAACTAGCACAGGCGAAAAGATTGAAGCTATGTGTAGGTTGTCTAAGTGGGGAACATGGTAAGCAGGGACAATGTACTGCTACATACTTAAGGCCCTGTCGCCACTGCAAAGGACATCACTTTGATAAGTTGTGTCCTACAGCAGATAAAGTCAAAGACGTCAAAACAGAGGGTACTACAACTGTGACACTAGGTAGCACGCAAGACACCACTATATTGCCCACAATACAGATTCCCATGGAAGGTAATGACATTAACAAAGTTTGTCGGGTACTTCTAGATCAAGGATCTCAACGTTCCTTTATAAAGAGGTCCGTACTAGTGGGATTGAAGCACCGAATCGTAGGGGCTGAGACTCTTCGATTACAGGGCTTCACAGGGGTTACTGATAAACAAGACTACGAGATAGCGGAGATTTCATATTTCTATCGTAAAAACCGGTACTTTATGACTTGTATAGTAGTAGACACCCTACCAGAATATGTATCTGTGGGTGTGAAGAAGGTGGAACACGCATTACGTAGCAAAGGGGTTAACTTGTCAGATCCCATGGGAAATCAGAGTGAGGTGCATGTTCTACTTGGTGTGGATCATTATTATGAAGTAGTATACCCTGGATTTAAAAAGATGTGTGGTGTAATTTTAATCCCCAATAAATTTGGATACTGCATGAGCGGAAAGGTGCATACTACACAGTCAAAGGTTCTGGTCGACACGGTCTCGATATATAGAGTCAATGTAACCGCGGCAGAGGAGTTGGGAAGGGAGGATTCCCAACCTAGTGACCCTAAGATGGCTGCCGAGTTCGACCTGGAACGACTGTGGAGATTGGATCACATAGGCATTAATCCTATGGAGACTGATTATGACTCGGAAGTTGCGCTACAAAGGTTTGACGAGTTGTGTGCTACTGTGCCTCAGACAAGCAATATAAAGTTAGTTTACCCTGGAAGAACAGTGAGATAAGCCTGCCTACCAACTATGGTTTGGCATTAGGTCGCTTGCGCGCATTGCAGCGGAAATTGTCTAACGAACCGAGCACGCGCCAGGCGTATGACGATGTATTTCGGAGTTATGAGGATAGGGGCTTTATAGAGAGAGTCGATGTCAGGGAACCGTGTAAGAAGGGTAGGGTTCACTATCTGGCCCATCATGGGGTAAAGAAAGACAGCGTCACCACACCAATACGGGTGGTGTATGACTGTTCTGCCCACCAAGGACAACAACCCAGTCTAAATGACTGCCTGTTGACAGGTCCGTCCATGGTGTCGGATCTGTCCCAACATCTATTGCGGTTTAGGCTGGGGAAGTATGCCTATACCAGTGACATCGAGAAGGCATTCTTGATGGTCAAGCTAAAGGAGGAAGATAGAGATGTTACCCGCTTTCTTTGGTTCGGCGACATTAGCGACTCTGAAAGTCCCATCATAATATACCGTTTTCGGGTTGTACTCTTTGGGGCCACTTGCTCGCAGTTTTTGTTAAATGCCACAATCAGAAAACATCTAGCTGACACTCATGAGGACACAAGTAAACTATCTCGTGGATTATACATTGACAATTTGCAGGGTACTAGCGATAGTCAAGATGATTTGTTGTATGCATACTGGCAAGCACGCAGATTGTTTGCGGATGCACATCTATTTCTCCGCGAGTGGGTTACTAATAGTGAAGATCTTCAGAGTTTAATACAAGTGGATGGTACGGCATCTCTTAACCAGGAAAAGTCCAGAAATTTGGGGATGATCTGGCAACCTAAACATGACATACTAACTTTTCAAACAAGGTCTTTCGCTCAGCAGACAGGAGCGCACACCAAAAGAAGTCTGTTGAGCAAAGTTGCGCAATTTTTTGATCCTTTGGGTCTAGCATTACCCGTTACCATAAGAGCTAGGATTCTAATGCAGGAAGTTTGGAGACGTAAGATAGGATGGGATGACAGTTTGCCCGAGGACCTGAATGACCAAGGGACATTGTTGTTGAATGAATATGCCATCCTATGTACTAAACCTATACCTCGTAAAGTGGCGGCGTTCGGTGACGTTACGTTACACACGTTTTGCCATGCTAGCGCCACGGCATACGGGGTAGCCATATATGTTGTTACTTCATTTGGGGCACATTTAGTTACAGCCCGGGCCAAGGTAGCCCCGGTTAAAAAGGTAACTATCCCTAAAATGGAATTGACTGCCATGCTGCTATTAGCACGTCTGGTGCAACATGTACGCGCAGCATACGAGAGCGAATTAAATATTGAAATCGTTCATGTATGGTGCGAGTCAGGTCGCACTCAACTGGATACATAGCAAGAAGTCTCTGCCAGTTTATGTGCGGAATAGGGTAGATGAGATTAGAGCCCTTTTGCCAGACGTTGCTTATCATTATGTAAATACAAAGGAAAACCCTAGTGATCTCATAACTAGGGGTATAACGGCTAGCCAGTTAATGAAGTCCGAATTGTGGTGGCATGGTCCAAAGTGGCTGCTCCATGAAAGTGAATGGACGATATGGCATGCTGTTGGTGAGGGACTTCTGCCACTGGAAACAGTGGCAGTTACAGCCCAACCAAATGAGCCACCGGGTCCTATCATGAAGTGGGCAAGATTCGGTGACTATAATAAACTAGTCAGAGTTGTAGCTTGGGTGTTGCGATATGTATCCAATCTCAAGCTTAAAGTAACGGGCCAACTCTGCAACAGGGGTCACAACATTGATGCTCGTGAATTTAAAGCAGCTGAAGTAACTTTGATCAAATGGGTTCAAATAGAAACCTTTTCCAATGAATTAGAATCCTTGAAAAGCTTGAATAAGACATTAATGCCTAATATAGTGCGTCAACTAAGGTTGCACCTAGACAATGGCCTCATCAGGTGTGAGGGTCGCCTGAAGTGGTCGGGTGTACCAGACGGCACAAACCGACCTATACTTATGCCAACAAGACATCACGTTACTGATCTATTGATCATACGTGCACATAGGGAAGTAAAACACTACGGGGTATGTCATATTATATCAAATTTACGTCTCACATGGTGGATACCCAGAGTTCGACAAGTAGCTCGACGCGTAGTACGAAAGTGTGTAATATGCCAGAGACTAAAGGGTAAACCGTATGCAACTGGACCAGCTCCACCCCTACCTGAATGCCGTGTAAAGCACGTAGAACCTTTCCAAGTGGTAGGATTAGATTACACAGGGGCATTGAAGACGAGGGAGAGTGAGAAGGTTTATATATTATTGTTTACCTGTGCGACGTCTCGAGCGGTACACCTAGAACTATGTGATAATATGTCTAGCGAAGAATTTATGCTGGCGTTTAGACGGTTTTGTGCCCGTCGTTCATTCCCTCAACTCATTCTTAGCGACAATGCTCCCACTTATGTCCAAGCATCAAAATATCTAAAGGATATGAGTAGTGATCCTGCTATCATCACTTTTTTGGGAGAGAAGAAGTGCGAATGGAGGTTCATTCCAGTTAAGGCACCTTGGTTTGGTGGAATGTGGGAACGATGTGTCGGCATAGTAAAGTCAGGACTAAGAGCGGTTGTAGGACGTGCTCTATTAAAGAAAAGTGAGTTGACGACAGTCCTCACAGAGATAGAGGCAGTCGTGAATGATCGCCCGCTTACATATGTGTACACCGACCTGCAAGAACCACTACCATTAACGCCAGCTCACTTGCTATATGGAAAACCATTGACTGCGTTTCCACCTGATTTTCAGTCCACAGTAGAGTTAGAGGATCCCTCGTTGTACTCTGAGGTAGCGGTGTCTAAGAGATACCAGTATATATCCAGGATAATCGAGGATTTTAGGAAACGGTGGATTAGTGAATATCTGCTAGCATTGAGGGAAAGGAGTGTTACTCCCTCTGGTAGACCAACGGCACCTACAGTTGGTGAAGTTGTTTTAATTAAAGAAGATAGTCCTCGTTTATACTGGAAATTAGGCCGCGTATTGGAGGTATACAAGGGGGCAGACTCTGTAGAGCGGGTGGCGCTATTGAAGACAGCCACTGGAACTACTGTTCGTCCTATCGCACGTTTGTACGCTTTGGAGCTCGATTCCGCATTGCAATCTGAGGCTCCACCTGTTATTGCTGGGTCCGAGGATTCTCAAAGGAACGACTCACCTCTTACTGATGGTGATCATTCTCGGACCGGGACGCGTCCCAGACGCGCTGCTGCTGGCGCTGTCGACTTGTGGCATCAGAAGTTAGCCTCTGGGCAACTTTAGGTTTAAGGTGGGGTTCAGGTCTTACTTGTGGGGGGAGTGTATCGTATAAATACGATAGAATATGACTCTTTTGTGATCTCGTGTCTCTGTGACGTCACGATCTCTCCTACAGCACGACGTAGGACGAGTAGATCGTATATTATAAGATTGTAAATAAGTTAAGTTATAAAAGGCCTAATATGCTATTAAGCAATATTGCCATGGTCTTATGTAGTATATATGAATTTATCGTATATATTAATATAATTTATCGTATAGAGCAACCTAAATGCGGTACGATAATTTGGGCTCCTGGCGGTTTGCCAAGGCAGCAAGGTGTGCTTTTGAGGTACGCCAGAGCCTTCACGAACACCAACCAGTTAACATCTAATTTTCCGCCCTCAGTTGATCGTGCTTTTGTGCCTGTAATCACAATACACATACAGCAATACACTCAGCTACACCATCACGACGCTCTCATCGACATCATGACTGACTGATAGATAAGCATACATTATAATAATCATGTCCATTCCCATGTAATCATTTATTCTTTCTTTAACTTGACTCGAGTCTTGGGACCGAAGTCTCGTTCCCCATTGTCCACCGCCATATTGGATAAAACGTTCTCCCTTGCCTCATTGCCAGTGGAACTATTGGTGAGTTAATTCCTGGCTAATATTAACCCTTATAACCTTACCCTATATATACATTTGTTATGTGAGACCTTTGGATATAAATTAGCTTGTTTCAGATTTAATTCAATTTAGATATAGAGTAGTTTTCATTTAGATTGATTTTATTTGATTCATTATAGCTTAGTAATATTTAACTTCCATTGATAGTTTACCACAACACGGCTTTCGTAAAAAACGTTCCAGTTTAACAAACCTCTTAGACTTCTTCCACGATATCCTCAACCTCTACGATGAGAGTAAAGCTGTAGATAGTATATACCATGATTTTCAAAAGGCCTTTGACAAAGTTCCCCACAAACGTTTACTGCTAAAACTGAAAGCGCATGGAATACAAGACGGTGTATTGAAATGGATAGAAAATTGGCTCAGCGACAGAAAGCAAAGAGTAGTCATAAACGGTAAGGCATCTAAATGGACCAATGTAAGTAGCGGGGTACCCCAGGGATCGGTACTAGGACCAATTATCTTTCTAATTTACATCAACGACATAGATGAGGGTCTCACCTGTACAATCTCAACATTTGCTGACGATACAAAAATTGAAAATAGCGTACTCTCAAAAGAACAAGTTGACGATATGCAACACAATCTAGATAAATTGTCATGTTGGGCCCAAATTTGGCAAATGAGTTTCAATGCGGATAAATGTAAAGTACTACATATCGGATACCTAAATGAGAAAGCAATCTATTCGATGAATGGCACTCAGCTTAAGAATGTAAACAGAGAAACCGATCTGGGAGTAACAATATCGAGTAACCTAAAACCGAGTCAACAATGTTCAGAAGTTGTTAAGAAGGCAAACAAAATAATTGGCTTTATTGGCAGGTCATTTGAGCATAAATCCAAAGAAGTTATCCTAACCCTTTACAATTCCTTAGTCCGCCCTCTTCTGGAATACTGCGTTCAATCCTGGTGCCCTTATTACCAAAAAGATATAAACAAGCTAGAACGAGTTCAACGTAGAGTTACCAAAATGATACCTAGCCTAAAGAACAAACCATACGAAGAGCGTCTTAGAGAATTAAATCTATTTCCTTTAACCCAGCGCAGATTAAGAGGTGACTTAATTCAAGTGTTCAAAATCATCAAAGGCATCGACAATATTAACTGTAGTAAGTACTTCACTATCGACCAATCTAATTACACGCGGGGAAACGGTTGCAAAATTATTGGTAAATCTTTTAACTCACACGAATCTAAGAATTTCTTCTTCAATCGAGTTGTCAACTTGTGGAATGGGCTTCCCCGAAACGTTATAGACTGCATCACCGTTGATTCATTTAAACTCCGCCTAGACAAATATCTCGCATCAAACCCGCGACTCACTGCGTTTGTAAATGAATAACTTTATTTTATCCCCCCCTCAGTTACTAACCCCTCTGTCCCCTACTAACTTCCTAATCCTGCCACGGACATTAGTTCCAGGGCAGTAATTCCCTTTCCAATGTTCCCTTACCCACTCTAAACCACTGTTTGGACACTTGATCCTCAGTGTTTTGGAGGACAAGCAACCTAGAAGGGTCACTAGATCTGTTGTTGCTTGATTTCCTTTGTACTTTGTACTCCTTTGTACTAAGCACAAACACTGGGAAAAATATGTAGGGGGTATGGATGTGTGTGTGTGTGGACTGTTTATAGGATTAACAGTGCTTAATATTAAGGACCCCGGCAAGTCTCCCAGCTCTCCCTATCACGGATCCCGAAGTAAGCCACCTGAGGTACAGAATATATATAAAAAAAAATATATAATAAAATGCTGATCAGAGGAAAAGAATAATTAAAAGAAGAAATGAAGGTCTAGGATTCACTGTTAATTACGTTGCGTTAATATCTGTGCAAGCAAAGACAAACAAAAGGGGCAGACTGATGGGTCACAAGAGAGCGAGGACACCACCTATCTCGTATGACTGCCGAGCAGAGAATGGCGAGAACTAGCATGGCTGGCGGGAGCCAGCCTCAAACTAAGGGGTTGCAATATATCACCACACGATATGATAACACTAAGACACTTCACAAGAATAACTTATTCTAACGTATTCCTGTGTTAACATATTGGCTAAAAGTGCGTGGCAGATAAAATAAAGTATATCTTGATATTATAACACAACTAAACTTGTAATGCTCACGTAATTAAACAAACTCGTGGTGCCGGCAAAATCGCCTCCTCCCGAGACAAGAGCAACATTCCTCACACCCCTCCCTCCCAATTTGCAAGCCGACGTTGCCACGGGCAATTTTAACCCGAAACTGATGACCCTCTATTGGCTCATTCTACACAAAAGTTTATTGAGACAAAAATGCTTAGAAGTACGGCAAAACTAGATATGTGCAATTAGAAGGGTATCGGAGCGAAATTCACAATACCAGGATTTTCTAATAGACTTGGCACAGCTGCATACAGAAGACTGCTAGGCGCCACTAATATCTAGCTACTCCTAAAAGACCCTATAGACCCTGGTCATTGTGACAATATATATATATATGTTAGTAAAGCCAGGTAATAAATTTTCTTTAATACATACGAGGTTGAAAGAAATGGCAATTTCTGCGTTGGAAATTTTATTATTCAAAGTTTCCAGGTCTCTGATGAGTTTTCGCTGGGTGGCAGGAAGTAGGTGAATAAGATTAGCAAAATTCATGGTGGTACATGGTTACATTAATGTACATGATGATACAGGATATACGACGCGTTTCACTCTGGACAACCAGCATTATCAAGTAAGGATAGAATGATATAAAAGGTAAACAGGAAGGGTATTATATAGAGGATGGAGGATCAGAGGAGGCGAAAATCAGGGGGCAAAAGTCTGCTCTTGGTGGAGGGGTATTCTAGGAGTGAAAAAGAGAGAACCGCTTCACGCATGCGCACTGGATGCGGGAAGGTGGTGGTCGGTTGGCGGGGTCGAAGCTGATTGGCTGCGTGTTGAGGGGCGTAGCCTAAGTTGCGTAGTATGTGTGGCACCGGCAGAAGACGAAGCTGAAGGAGGTAGCGCGGGGGGCTGCATCAAGGGCACCGGGGGGCGAGGGGGGGCGTTAGGTCCTGTAGGAAAGTGCCTTTTGGCAGAAGGAAGGATCTGAAGGTCCAGAGTTTGGTTGTTGATGTTGGGATGAATGGCTTGGATATATAATGCTTCGAGTATAGGTAATCTCCTTGGGTCACTTTCTTTATCGAGTATGGTAGTGTGTTTCTCTAACTCGTTGCGTGTGAGGTGGGGGTGATTAGGGGTGAGATAGTGGTCTTTGATGGCTCCAGCCTGAAGGTGAATAGTTAACCGATGTGAAAGACGAGTCTGCGTCATACCATTATAGGGATGAGGTCCACAGTCCTCATAATTACAGGTATGTTGGTAAATGACGTGATCGTCTGTCATCGGGCTCTTTATGTTGGTGGAAGCTGGTTTGTTGCGGAGAACGAGGTTGGAGGTCTTGGGGGATTTGTAATAAATTATTAATTTGATTTTGTTTTCCGGGTTGGTTGGGTGGACATGCTTGGAGATTATTTCTTTTAAGACGGCCTCGTCATTTTTGTGTTCAGAGGACATAAAATTGCGGTAGAAGATCTTAATTTCATTGGGGGGGTCAATGTTGGGAGGGCTTTGGGTGTACCATTTTTCAAGATGGTGGTTGATGGTGCTGGAGATGTCGGAGGTGGAGTATCCGTTATTCACTAAAACTTGGGATAGTCTTTCTAGTTCTTGGTGGGTGTCGGCCCAGGTAGAGCAGTGCGTGAGGGCTCTCCTTACATAAGCGGAGATGGAGGATAGAAGATAACGGCGGGGGCATTCACTATCGCCGTTGAGGCATTGTCCTGTGTTAGTTGGTTTAGTGTAGACGGTGGTTTTGAACCCATGGTCGTTCAGAGCTATGAGGATCTCGAGGAAGGAGAGTTGTCCATTGTTTGATTTTTCAAAGGTGAAGTTAAGTCCGGAGGAGGTCATGAAGCGACGCTGGAGCTCCTGTAGTTCGTGGAGGTCCTTGATTTGCAGGAAGATGTCATCCACGTATCTAAAGTAGACGGCGGGTCGCTGGGCAGCCAGGAGCTCTTCCTCGATGGTACCCATAAAAAAGTTCGCAAAAAGAACTCCTAGAGGGCTGCCCATCGCCACGCCGTCTATCTGCTTGTACATGTTGCCCCGGGGGCAAAGGAAGGGGGCCTCCTTGATACATAGCTCCAGCAGTGTTTTCAGGGCCTTCTCCGGGATGTCCAGTGTTGGTGTATCAGGGCAATGGTAAATTCGATGTAGAATCATGTCAATGGTCCTATCCACTGGCACATTGGTGAACATGCTTTTTACGTCGAGGGAGGCGATTGTGTGGTTGTTGTTCCGGGGGGCGTCTCGTAAAATTTCCAAGAAATCGTGGGCTGAGTTAAGGTTGTATTGGCAGGGCACGTAGGGGGTGAGGAGGTTGTTCAGGGCCTTGGCGATCTGGTAGGTGGCAGTGGGGATCTGGGAGATGATGGGGCGGACAGGGTTCCCAGGTTTGTGTGTTTTGATGGTTCCGTACGCATAACCAGGGGTGTATTCTCCGACGAGTTTTTTGAGGTGGACCCCTCCTTGTTTGGCGTTGATGGCGGTGATGGTGGTGTTGGCAGTAAGTTTGATTTCGTCGGTTGGGTTGCGGGTGATCTTTTTAAATTTGGTGTTGTCACTTAAGATGACGTCCATTTTCCTAAGATATTCTTCCTTGTCATGAATCAGGAGGCAGGAAGCTTTATCCGCACGACGGATGATGATGTTGGGGTTGTCTCTTAATTGTTTGGCGGCTTGGAAGTGTTGTTTGTTGAGGATTTTGCTATGGTGAGTTCCTCTGGTTTTGGCGGCTTCAGTGAGGAGAGTGGGTTGTAGGGCAGGAGTAGTGGTGACCTTGCCATCCTTCTTGAGTCGTAGGATGTCGTCCAGGAGGATTTCTGTTTCTAGGCGTTTCCGGTGGGGGCCAGGTTTGGAGCTGTAGTGGCAGTTGAGGCCCTTGTTGAGGAGGTCTTCTTGGTCCAGGGCAGAATGGTGTTAGTCAGGTTTATTCAACTGCCACTACAGTTCCAAACCTGGCCCCCACCGGAAACGCCTAGAAACAGAAATCCCTATATTGGTATGACGCAGACTCGTCTTTCACGTCGGTTAACTCTTCACCTTCAGGCTGGAGCCATCAAATACCACTATCTCACCCCTAACCACCCCCACCTCACACGCAACGAGTTAGAGAAACACACCACCATACTCGATAAAGAAAGTGACCCAAGGAGATTACCTATACTCGAAGCATTATATATCCAAACCTTACATCCCAACATCAACAACCAAACTCTGGACCTTCAGATCCTTCCTTCTGCCAAAAGGCACTTTCCTACAAGACCTAACACCCCCCCTCGCCCCCCGGTGCCCTTGACGCAGCCCCCCGCGCTACCTCCTTCAGCTTCGTCTTCTGCCGGCGCGACACGTACTACGCAACTTAGGCCACGCCCCTCGACACGCAGCCAATCAGCTTCAACCCCGCCAACCGACCACCACCTTCATCCAGTGCGCATGCGCGAAGCGGTTCTCTCTTTTTCACTCCGAGAATACCCCTCCACCAATAGCAGACTTTTGCCCCCTGATTTTCACCTCCTCTGATCCTCCACCCTCTATATATACCCTTCCTGTTTACCTTTTATATCATTCTATCCTTACTTGATAATGCTGGTTGTCCAGTGAAACGCGTCGTATATCCTGTATCATTGTTACGAACTGGCACTCGGGTACACAAGGGCTCTCAATCAGGACTCGAATACGGCTCGCTGCCACAACGGAAACACATGATCCCAACCCCTGAGTACTGCCAGCCGAACAAAAAACACCAATACCCTCCAGAGTTCAATCTGCTATAACGGGGTATACAAGAACTCGGTACTAGTGTTCAACAACAGACTAATAAAGAGACAGGAATTATCTAGTCTGGTCAACAATCAAACAATGAAGTAAGAAACAACAACACCAAAGAATAGTGTTGGCCGAAGCCGAAGTATCCACCCTTGACTATGAACTTAAGAAGTCCACCACCCTCTACTTCGGATCGGCACTATTACGTTACGTTAATTAATAGTCCTTAAGCATCGAGCAAGGAATCTTCTGAAAAAAGTTAGATGCTTCTCGGATGCTCGTAAGAAGTACGTATCGGATTTTGAACAGTAATTCAATAAGCAAAAACACTGGCAATTAAATACTATTAAAGGCTTAAATTGGCATAAGAATAATTAAAAGAATATGCAATAGTAAATGGCAAACATTAAAAGGAAGTACTCCGCAAATGCAACGGCAATAGCCTACTCGGATTGTGCTCGTGGGCCACTAATCACTAAAGTAGCCAAGCTTGCAACACATGAAATCAATAGTGCATAAACAATATCATACATAAGGAAAGCTTCAATACTATTTTGTATCTACTAATCGAGTAAAGTCTAGCTGGGGTACTGTAGGCAAAAAGGTAGCAGTGACTGAGCAAAAACGGCTCGTAGCCTAGCGAAGTCCTCACAACTGTTTAAAGTATTACGTTAAAACTAACAAGTGCACTTTGAGAAATCCAGATCCCTTGTATCTGGTTTTCTCCCGGCTCCTTGACAAAGTAAAAACAAACTGTTAATAAAATACAGGGTGGTTAGGCTCTTGCCCTCACGCACTGTAAATTATTAACTCAACACAGTCAGCCGCGAAGACAACCTAGGCTTCACTGAACCGAAACGAGTATGCAGGTTTATCGCTTAACCACTGCATCAAACAACAACTCGTAACACAGAAAAGCCTTACCCCAGTCTAGCATTACCTAGACTAGCAGAAAACAGGAATAATAATAATAACACACAGGGAAATGCATATACAGTACTCGCGGTTGAAAGTGTCGGCGACACTTGAAGCACGGGATTTCTGGTAATAGAGGTTTGGAGGCATAAAAATTGCGGGAGAGTGGCGAATCGTACGTTTGGCAACTCTGCCGGGTACAGGCATCCCCTTGACGGAGCATAAGCACATCAGTTAAGAGGCGACCGTGGTGACGACTGGATGTATGTCGGTGATAGGGCCGAGTTTTTCAGCCATCTTGCCCATACCGGAGGTACTATACCCACCCTCCCGCCAGTGTTATGACTCCCAAACCTCATTTAACCACATCCCAGATTGAGGTTATCAAGGCCCTTCACATTGAACATAAAACAACCCAAGAAATCAGTGCGCATACGGGAATAAACGTTCGTACTGTACAAAGGTGGGTGAAGAAGGTACGAACAGCTGATCCGGGCACCACGCCGACGCACAAGAAAAGGCCAGGAAAAAAACCATTGCTGGGGCCCCGGACCCTGCATATTATCAAGAGGCAGCTGGAAGCTAATCCAACCTTTAATGCTACACAAATTAAGCAAAATAATCCCCTGCTGCTGTCAAATGTTGCCATACGTACGCTCCAGGATTATCTTAGACAAAAGTTAGGGTACCGCCACTGCCGTGCTGTGCCCAAGCCCTGGCTTACCCGTCAACATCGCCGTAATCGCCTTCAATTTGCAAAGAAACACAGAGGTTGGAGTGGAGAGCAGTGGAGGAAGGTACTGTGGAGTGACGAAAGTACATTCACAGTCACTGACAATGCCGGGAAGTATGTCTACCGCAAGCGAGGCAGTGACCGCTTCAACCCTAAGTACACTCGCAAAACTGTAAAATTCCCTGATAGTGTGATGGTGTGGGGTGCTTTTAGTTACTACGGTGTTGGCAAACTAGTTTTTCTACCCAAAAATGCGCGGATGAATGCCAACTCCTACATGGAGCTACTTGAGGATAATTTACCAGAGTCTATGAGAAAGTGCCGTGCTAATTATTATATGCAAGACGGCGCACCTTGCCACACAGCTCGTAGTGTCATTGGTTACCTGAACGACTGTATTGTGCCCTTCTTTAACCCTTGGCCAGGGAATTCCCCGGACTTAAACCCTATTGAGAACTTGTGGGCCATCATAAAGTCCAAGCTAGTGAATTATGACACCTCGTCTCTGCCCCGTCTCAAAATTGCAATCCAGGATATCTGGGATAATATCGACGGTAAATACGTTCGTCACTGTGCTGAGTCAGTTCCCAGGCGTCTACAGGCGGTGAGGAAGAACCGTGGATATTCATCAAAGTATTAAATATGTGAGTTACCCATAAAATTCGTTTTTTTTTACCTTTTCTTATCAATGTTCTCTGTGCGTATGGTTTTTTCAGCTTGGGGGGTACCGCGGTGACACTTTCAACCGCGAGTACTGTACAAGTGCAACAAACATAAATCAATCCTATTCTAAGTCAACCCTTCCAAAATAGGCTATCTAATAGGCAAGTATCTCGTGAGAACTCAAGCGATAATACGTTGGCTGACTAGCTCTGCACCAACGGGACCATGGAAGTTAAACAGGGCAGGGAAAAGAGGAAATAAGAATGTAAGGTAGTAGAGAAAGTTCCCATCAGTCAGAAGAATATAAATAGTTAGCAAGGGGAATGAGAAGTCGCTCTGCCTAATGAGTTCTGATGAAAAAATGGCTAGACTTCCCTTTTATACCCGGCCCTCTAGTGAGCCCAACGTGAACTACTAAGGACCGCCCACTGACAACCATTACGTAATTTCTCTCTCTCCTCTGGGATACACAAAGGCTCCCCCTAGCACTGAGGGAGGGAGGAGTGCTAGTGAGTTAGGCCTACCTCCTGCCTGGCGTACCCACTGACACCTAACTGTGGCTGTTTCTCTTCCCATCATTACAAATAAGTTTTACACACAATACTTATAACTAATGATATAAAATAGAACTCGTTGACTCAGATGAAAACAAAATACATATTCATAATACTTATAGTACAACGGCTCACATGAACTAAGTTAGGAAACTCTACATAGACTACAGCCAAAGTTCCTGCCCTGATGATCCTAGCGAGAGTGGGGCATGACTAGGCGTTCTGTACAGCATGCTCACACGTGGACATGCGTCACACCTCCCCCAAGATTTTACTCGCTCAACCCTGAGCTAAAATCTGACAAACACAGAACCCCATCAAGCCCCTCACACCCAGCGACCGCATGGCACTAAGACAAAGCTGAGTATATCACCAAAACACATCTTATTAAAAAATAAAAAAAATCACATTTTATAACTCATCCCAACAATAGCAAAAAGACACAATATCATGCTCCCAGAGCGAGCTTACAGCAGCTCACCCGTTTGATAGTTTGTGGACTACTCAAACTCTATAGGCTATGACAAACTTATACGATTACCTATATCAAAAGAAAGTTTTTATATGATTTTTATATTTTAATATGTTTTTCCCGGCTGCACTATAAGGGCAGCCTATTTTCCTCCACTCTAACCCACACACCTGTGATAGCCTACGACTGATCATCCACCCTTGATAAACAATCCGCGATCACATTGTCACATCCAGCAATATGACGGATGTCCAGGTTATACTCCTGCAACATCAAAGACCACCTGGTCAGTCTCATATTGCGATTGTGAAATTGATTCAGGAATCTCAAAGGGTGATGATCAGTGTAGATAACCACGACTGGGCCATAGGCTGGAACATACACCTCGAAGTGCCTGAGCGACAGCACAATCGCCAGTAATTCCTTTTCTATTGTAGAATAGTTCTTTTGTGCAGCATTGAACTTCTTAGAAAAGAAACTTACTGGGTGTTCCACACCTTCATTGTCTGTCTGTAGCAAGACGGCACCAGCCCCTACACCACTAGCATCTGTTGCCAGCTGAAAAGGCCTGTTAACGTCTGGGGCCCTGAGTATCGGGTGAGTACATAGCAAATGTTTCACCAAAGTGAAAGCCTTTTCACACTCAGGTGCCCATAAAAACTTTTTGTCTTTAGATAACAAATTTGTGAGAGGTGCCAATACCGTTGAGTAACCTTTTATGAAGCGTCTGTAGTAGCCTATCATACCCAAGAATCTCATAATCTGCTTCTTGGTTGTTGAGTGCGGAAATTTATTGATAGCCTGTACCTTGTTCTGAGGGCACACCTGTCCCCTTTCCACTACAAACCCAAGGTACTGCACAGTGGCTTTTACGAAGTCACACTTTGCCAAATTTACTACCAGACCTGCTTCACTAAGTTTCCGGAACAAGGTCTCAAGGTGCTCACAATGGCTCTCAAAGTTGTCATCATAAATGATTACATCGTCCAAATATACGGTGCAATTCGGAATGTCCTTTACAATTTCATTCATCAGGTTCTGAAACGTTGCTGGTGCATTCTTAAGTCCGTAAGGCATAACATTGCACCGGTAGGTACTCCCGTCCACAACAAAACCACATACCTCTTTAGCACGCTCGGACAAAGGTACTTGCCAGTAACCTTTTACTAAATCTACTTTAAACAAAAAACGAGCATTACCAATTTTGTCAACACTATCATCAACCCGAGGAAGAGGATATGGGTTAGTTGGAGTCAAACCGTTTAACCTACGGAAATCAATACAAAAGCGTACCTTGCCATCTGGCTTAGGCTGCAGTGTTACGGGGGAAGTCCAATTAACTCCTTGCGACATATATGACGCGATCGCGTCATATGGAACTTATAACCAAAAACTCATATGACGCGATCGCGTCATATGGACTTATCTCCATGCCTCACAATAAGTTTATGACACGATTTTGCGTCATATGAGCTCAGTAAGTCCGATAAGTTAGCTTACGATAAAACCGTTAGTGGCAACCTCAGCCTCCTCCGATAATTCTAACGGCCGCAGTGTTGTTGTGAGTGTAGTGCGAGGCAGTGGCAATGATCCTGGGGCTCCCGCCTCCTCGGACTTATTGGAACATAATAATGTCTGAAGGAGTTAACTGTGCCTTTCTCTATCAACCCTCTACCGAGCATATACTCCAACTCATCCCTCAGAGCTGGTAGTTTTATGGGGGGCACACGGTACGGGATTGACTTAAAGGGTATATGGTCCCCCACGTCAACATCATGCATAGCCTGAGTAGTGAGGCCTGGGTGTTCAGCAAATACAGTGGGGTATGAACCGAACAACTGACGGATAGCATCAAACTGCGGCTCGGGCAAATGAGCTATAGCCTCGTCAGCCCTAAGGCTCGAGTTCCCCGCCCACTGATCCGCTGAAACATGTTGATCCCAGCTATCCTCCTCCGAAGCTTGACTGTCCCCCTCTCCTTCTCCACCACGGCCGCAACAAGCCAACACAGGGACAGTGAGAGGCTCAGAGGGGCGCCTCACATACTCTTTAATAAGGTTCACGTGACATAACTGGTTCTTTTTCCTCCTGTCTGGAGTGGCAACAAGGTAATCTAAGTCTGAAATTTGTTCTACAATTTTATAAGGTCCAGTGTACTTCGCAGAGAGGGGATTACCAACCAAAGGCAACAAAATTAATACCTCTTGTCCTACAGTGAACTTCCGGAGCCTCACTTTGCGATCATACCTGTCCTTCATCAAAGCTTGTGATTCTGTCAAATTTCTACCTGCCATCTCCAGACTCTTAAGCATGCGCTCACGGCTTTCAAGCACATACTTTAATAATGGACAAGGCTGCACAGTCCCCTCCCAAATTTCTTTCAGCATGTTAAGGGGGCCCCTGACACGGTGTCCAAAAATCAGCTCGTTTGGACTAAATCCCAGGCTCTCACCAGGTACCTCCCGAGCAGCAAACAGCACAAAAGGCAATCCAAAATCCCAATCCATACCGTTGTCAGCACAATAACACCTGAGCATGCTTTTAAGTGTAGCATGCCACCCCTCAAGCACCCCTTGACTCTCAGGGTGATACGCTGACGATACTACTGCTCATATCCCATGCTGTTGCATTGTTTGCTTGAACATGTTGGAGGTGAAATTAGATCCCTGATCAGACTGAATCTCCTCCGGGTATCCGTACCTTGAGAAGTACCACAACAAGTTACTGACTACCGTCTTAGCCATTCCATTTTTCATAGGGTATGCATCGGGGTATCTAGTGGCAATATAATATGTTAAGTATATAGGGGATTATAGGTAATAACACAACACATTAATTATTGGATAAGTGATAATGAGTATAAACGTACAGGTATATAAGTACAGATATATGATAAGGCTTGTAATAAAAGCCTGAGGAGCAAGGTGATATATGACTTGTGTGGTCTAATATATCTAGGGGATATAGGAGCTTGGCTATAGAGGATGAGTCTGAGTCTAGAGTCTAGAGGGAGTAAAGAGCTCTGACTCTCTCTGGCTGAGGTCTGTTGAAGTCTAACTGAAGATGCCTGAGTAAGAAGGCATCGACTGGGTTCAAGGATGCTGAAGCAACACAGCATCAACTCAGCATTCTGGTATGACGTAGGACCGGATAAATACCTTAAACAGTTTACACTTACAGGGGAAATGGGTGTTGATTTAAGTGGAAGTAACAACAAATATATTATATGTTAAAGAGATAGATAAAGTTATAGGGAGTTCAATAAATGAAGAATGTTTAATAAGAATGTTGAGAGTTTAAAAGTTACAGGGATAAAGGCATATAAGCAGTGAGATATATGTATAGCAATAAATATGCAGGGCTTATAATGTCATACTACATTCGCCGGGGGGTAAAAGAATTGATCTCTCCATGATCAACTATAGTAAAAAAAAAATGACTAGTCTGTTGACACATCACACCGTATCAAAATTGTCCATTAGACCTAGATCAAGGGTGTGAGCTACCAACAAATTAGAATAAAGGTTTATGTTAAATAATATAAATATATAGTTGAGTATAAGGAGAAGATTACAACTGCTATATATAACACATGGCAGGTGTAAACTTATATAGTAATACAATTTAACATCTGACAGTGGAAAGAAAAAATACCCTAAGCTGTTCCACTGACGATATAAATATATATACATATAAAGAAATATATTAAACAAAAAAATAAAGAAAGAACTTAAAGTGCTCTATTCCTCGCGTAGGCTTCAAGAGCAGCAATGCGAAGATTCAGGCGAGAAAGAGCAAACCAAGAGACACCTAGGATGATGATGATAATGAGCATAGGAGTACCAATCGCTGGGATGGAAATGTAAGGGTGATAGTATTTAACAAAATCCATAGGTAGAATTGACTTGTTGATCAATTGAAGGGTTTTTAAATCAGGTGAGTGGATATGAAGTTTAGATATATTAGCTGAGATATTTGGGAGAGTGAGAAACATATCGTTCACGTTGTATAGTTGATAGAGTTCAGTAAGGTGGTAATTTGTGGGGTAAATGGTTACCTTGGAAGAGGTGATAGAGCAAGTGTCAGGGATAATGATGAGACCAGAAATTACCTGATCGGAAGAAGGAATATCATTCTGACAAGAGATGGAGATGGTGGTGTCAGAAGGGAAATAAAGGTGATGAGAGTGAGACACATGAGCATGATAGAAGGGTTTCTTAGCAACTTCCTTGAACTGGCAATGTTCTATAATGGAATTATTGTGAATCAAGGCACTAGCACAGCCGTCAGCATGGAAGGGGATTAACTTGAGAGCAAAGGCTGGGCAAATGGCCTGGGATATAATAGGGGAGTGACAGAGAGTAGAGAATGAATAATCATCCAACCAGGCGTGGTGATTCTCGGAAGTGGAGATGAACAAGTTGCTGAAGGAGTTGTCCAAAGAAACTAATTGATTGTTGAGGAAAAAGGGGAAAGGAGTGATCATGTAATGGATGATGCAAATGGAATAATAAGCATATATTCATAGTTATACATGTGGACATCTATATATCCATATAATAGTTCAATTTGGTCAAGCGGGAACACTGGTAAGAGGCGGAAGTCATTGCCGGCCTGAGTGATGATTTTCCTCAGACTACTCAAGGGGAGAAGATCTGAGCTCACTATACCGTGTTCAGACTCTTCATCAAATATCATCCATTATGGTTAACAAAAATTTATTTCCAGCCTTAGTGGGAGGGAGTGGACCAACCATGTCAACAATAATTTGACTAAAGGGTGGCCCAATCACAGGAATAGGGTGTAACGGAGCCTTAGGAATAACTTGGTTCGGTTTCCCGACACGTTGACAAATATCACATGAGTTTATCCATGACTGCACATGAGACTTCATCCCCGGCCACCAAAACAATTTCCCCAAAGCCGCCACCGTTTTCTTGGCACCCAAATGTCCTGATAATGGAGAATCATGAGCCAACCTAAGCAAACTTTCCCTGCAGCCCTCTGGCACGACCAGCTGGTCAACTGTACCTGATCCGCCCTCCCAGTTCCTTTTAGGATCTTGATATCGGTGGTATAAAATTCCATTAACGAAAAAAAAATCCCCTGCCTTTGCATCCCTATCTTCTTCTAACTCCACAGCCCCATTGGTACACTGCAAAACCTCTGGATCCTCTAATTGCAACTTTCGAATGTCTGTGGGAGCCAACATGTCTAACTGCTTGGTCAACAACTCATGCCCTCCCCCAACATCCAACTTAGACATCCGGTTTTCTCGCTGCAGGTAACGGTGCTGTCTCTGAGTCTCTGCCTCCTCCACTACTTTATCAACTGTGTTAGGCACTGGAGTTACAACAGACTCGGTCAAAGGTCCTGCTATTGGGTCTTTTGGGAGAGCCACTGGTTCTAAACTCTTCAAACTTTTCCCAGCCTTCCGCTTCTCCTTAATTCCCTTCCTCCGCTGTTCTGTGGCCTGGGAAATAGGCTGTGATACCTAAAATGCTTGGGAACGAGTTACCACACATGCCATCTGTTGGTGTTGACAACTCACTACCCACTCTTGTTCCTCCCTGCTCACGTCGGCCGGCCTCTCGGCAACGACTAAGGGTGGAACGTCTAAAGTAGGCACCGCAAAGTCGTTGCCGAGAAGAAGGTCGACGCCCTCCACTGGCAATTTCTCAACGATCCCAACATCTAAGTCCTTAATCACACCATCAACTTCCAGCTCCACACGAACCAACGGGTATGACCTGGTCGCATTAATACCCTGAACAACAACCACCCGTGCCGCATTAATTGGTCGCCCCGTGAAATTCTTCAAAAGTGTCTGTGAAGCTCCAGTATCACGCAAAACTTCCACCTTATGCTGGCAACCCGCCCAACTTACCCTACCGGTCCCTCTATGGGCGCAAAAGACATCACGGACAGGGGACGAGCCTTCCTGAGTCTTATACATAGCCTGTGACCCTGCCGCTGGCAAACTACCCTGGGTAAATCCAAACGACATTTCAGCCACACCTATGCTGCGCACCAAAGACACGGCTGCAGCTGGCGGCTTACTAGGACAAGATTTCGCATAATGCCCCTTCTTTCTACAATGAAAACATTCCACTTCCCCTATCGGTCTCTTCTGATAAGGGGCGGAGTTCTGACCCTTCTGTAATGGGACGGCTGTAGTCTTTGGTTCAGTCCTGGTATCTTGGCTTTTAAACTGAGGTTTATATCTATAATGATTGTCCTGAGCTCGAGGGTTTGGAGTATCGCGCCCCTTGGGAACTGCATCAACACGCTTTACAGATTCACATCCCCTGATTAGCGACAACCTGAGGTCAGCCATCTCAGCTGCCTCTTGAAGAGTTCTTGGGTTCTTTTCTTTAATAGTTAAAGTCATTTCTGCACCAGTACACTTATAAAACTGCTCGAGCAGAAACAGCTCAGTCAACTGTTCTGCCGTCTCAGCTTTCTCAGAACGTGTCCAGTTTTTAAGTGCATCTTTTAAGTCCCAGGCATGTTCAAGAAAGGTCGCCTCCCTAGTCTTTGTAACAACCGCGAAACTTCAATCGATATGTTTCCGGTTGCAACTCGTATGCCCGTAGGACAGCTCTCTTCAATTCTGGGTAGTCAATGCAAGACTCTAAAGGCAGTGCATCATAAGCCTTCAGACCCTTACCCGTAAGTCTTGAGGAGACTAGAGCTGCCCACTTCTCTTCAGGCCAATTATGCTCCCTACACTTCTTCTCAAAACGATTAAAAAATTCTGTGACTTCAGTTTCACTAAATATCGGCACCAATTTGACTAAGTGGGCCAAGGACTGTTCTCTTACTTGGCCCTCATGGCCCATCCGAGTCCCTGTCGACTCTGCACGAGTTTTATCTAAATCTAATTTAGCACAATATTTCTCCGAGTCGTACCTAAGCTCAGCCTCATGCCTCCTAACCTCAATCTCATGCCTCCTCATCTCATCCTCCTGCCTCCTGGTCTCATCCTCCTGCTTCCTAGTCTCATTCTCCTGCTTCCTAGCCTCAATCTCCTGCTTCCTAGCCTCAATCTTAGCAAGCTCAAGTCTAAATACCATATCTGGAGACAGGCAGGAAGAGGGAGCTGCCACTACTGAAGGAGGGGGGGCAAAAACTGGGGAACCACCATGTGCACCACCCGAGGGCACTCCAATCTGCCAATTCTCATCCCTCTGTGGGAGAGTGCTAACCTCCGGTAACTGAGTGGACGGCACTGTGGGAGTCGAGTGAGAGGGGATCTGGGGAGGAACCCCCCCAAACGCCCTCTCCTCCGAAACCCCATGTCGCCCACTCAACACCCAGGAAATCAGCTCCCCCTTGGACATCCCTGCTATATTGGAAATGCCCAAAACCTTGGCTATCAGGTGCAAGCCACAAACATCCACCCCAGTCAGCCTCTCCTCCGTCACGTGGTACCGCTTACTCACAAAAACCCTAGCATCCTCCTCACTGGTTACTAACGGCACACCTTCAAATCACATCTCTCGCTCATCGTCAGTGCTAATGCACGACATACTGAAGTCCACAAAAAAATTCTCGAGACAAAAGTGTTAAACTTCCTATGCAAGCACTAATTACTAAATTAACTGGAGTCTCTTAAATGCTTTACTAATTGCCATACAAAACAAATATTCTTCAATATGCACGCTAAAATACAAACAAACAAATGTTGTACAACTCTGCAAAAATTTATACTGTTCACAAAATCCTAAGCAAGGTCGCCATTTGTTACGAACTGGCATTCGGGTACACAAGGGCTCTCAATCAGGACTCAAATACGGCTCGCTGCCACAACGGAAACACACGATCCCAACCCCTGAGTACTGCCAGCCGAACAAAAAACACCAATACCCTCCAGAGTTCAATCTGCTATAACGGGGTATACAAGAACTCAGTACTAGTGTTCAACAACAGACTAATAAAGAGACAGGAATTATCTAGTCTGGTCAACAATCAAACAATGAAGTAAGAAACAACAACACCAAAGAATAGTGTTGGCCGAAGCCGAAGTAATACACCCTTGACTATGAACTTAAGAAGTCCACCACCCTCTACTTCGGATCGGCACTATTACGTTACGTTAAATAATAGTCCTTAAGCATCGAGCAAGGAATCTTCTGAAAAAAGTTAGATGCTTCTCGGATGCTCGTAAGAAGTACGTATCGGATTTTGAACAGTAATTCAATAAGCAAAAACACTGGCAATTAAATACTATTAAAGGCTTAAATTGGCATAAGAATAATTAAAAGAATATGCAATAGTAAATGGCAAACATTAACTCCTTCAGACATATTATGTTCCAATAAGTCCGAGGAGGCGGGAGCCCCGGGATCATTGCTACTGCCTCGCACTACACTCACAACAACACTGCGGCCGTTAGAATTATCGGAGGAGGCTGAGGTTGCCACCAACGGTTTTATTGTAAGCTAACTTATCGGACTTACTGAGCTCATATGACGCAAAATCGCGTCATATACTTATTGGAGAGGCATGGAGATAAGTCCATATGACGCGATCGCGTCATATGAGTTTTTGGTTATAAGTTCCATATGACGCGATCGCGTCATATATGTCGCAAGGAGTTAAAAGGAAGTACTCCGCAAATGCAACGGCAATTAATAGCCTACTCGGATTATGCTCGTGGGCCACTAATCACTAAAGTAGCCAAGCTTGCAACACATGAAATCAATAGTGCATAAACAATATCATACATAAGGAAAGCTTCAATACTATTCTGTATCTACTAATCGAGTAAAATCTAGCTGGGGTACTGTAGGCAAAAAGGTAGCAGTGACTGAGCAAAAATGGCTCGTAGCCTAGCGAAGTCCTCACGACTGTTTAAAGTATTACGTTAAAACTAACAAGTGCACTTTGAGAAATCCAGATCCCTTGTATCTGGTTTTCTCCCGGCTCCTTGACAAAGTAAAAACAAACTGTTAATAAAATACAGGGTGGTTAGGCTCTTGCCCTCACGCACTGTAAATTATTAACTCAACAGAGTCAGCCGCGAAGACAACCTAGGCTTCACTGAACCGAAACGAGTATGCAGGTTTATCGCTTAACCACTGCATCAAACAACAACTCGTAACACAGAAAAGCCTTACCCCAGTCTAGCATTACCTAGACTAGCAGAAAACAGGAATAATAATAATAACACACAGGGAAATGAATATACAAGTGCAACAAACATAAATCAATCC
>JBAKBP010013400.1:0-63155 GCA_037953745.1 Lithodes maja
GGACACTAGGCAATTAACCCTTTCAGTATACTTGGATCTTATATTTAGTTATTCTGGCTATTATTAGTCGAATTTATATAAGCGTAAGAAGGGCGTATCGTAGTCGGAAGGGTAATTGAGATATATTTTACCCCTTTGATTGCTAAAGATCCTATTTATTGCTGCATAAAATCGTCAAATGTTTACCAAAACCAAATTAGGTTGAACACATGGTAAACTGCAGGGGTTAGTTATAGATTTGTCAAAGAAGATAAATCATAACAATGTAATATGTTGTGTAAATCTGTATGACAGATTGATGTTACTTTAATGTTTACTTGTAGATTAAAAACATCTGTTCCTACACAACATTTACACAATTTGTACTGTTCATGTTGTGTTTAAGTTTGTGTTCTGTCTGTGTTCACCTGTCCTCGGTCCATCCTTCAATTATCTTGGTTTCCCTTTTAAGGGGAGTAGGGTTAGTTTTTGGTCTATGTACTTATATATTTTTAGTTTCCTCACTAGACCTCCATCAAGTTTAAAAAAAAAAAAAAAAAACTATACCCCCTTCAAGATACATTTTTACATTTATCGATAGAAAAATGTCATAGCCAAAGGCCGATTCCTCCTAATATTACAGGCTCGCTATCGCTCGCCAGGAAAAATCGATACCTAAATGGCACGAAAGGTCCTCTTATTGACAAAGAAATGGGGCGAAAGGTGTTAAAATCGCCAAACTAGTGGAACAAAAGCCTTAAAATCTCAAAACTAATGGGGCTAAGCATGATGGAGAAGGGTAGCCAGAAACGCCAACCACCTAGACATTTCCCTTCTGCTTGTCGTATATAATTTTCTCTCTCCCTCCCTCTCTTGTTATCTCCTTTATCTCAATTTATCATACTTTGGCCGTATCCCGTTTTCTTTCTTAAGGGGGGAGAGTTGTTTTTTCTGGACTCCCTTCTCTCTCGTGTTTAGCCCATTTGTTTTGAGATTTTGTGACGTTTGGCTCATTAGTTTGGTGATTTTAACACCTTTCACCCTATTGCGTTGTCAATTTGAAGACCTTTCGTGCCATATAGTCGTCGAATTTTATATATATACTGTATATATATAGGTTATATGCAGTATATATAGGTTATATACAGTATATATATATATATATATATATATATATATATATATATATATACATACAGTATATACCGTATATATCTTGAAGGGTGGTCTAGTGGGTGTTTTTTAAAAGCTTGATGGAGGTCTAGGGAGGAAACTAAAAAGTAACAGAAAGATACTTAAATAAGCAAAATAATACGCCCATCCCCTCTTCTGTACCGGCGACGTCTTTATAAATATAGTAAGGATATCATTAAATAGACGTCGCCGGTACAGAAGGGGTTAAGCCATTCAGTGACATGAGGTCTTTTTCCTTCAAATTCTTGCTGACACTAGACGATTGTACATTATATTGCTTAGGAAGGACCTCTGACTATATTGCTTAGGAAGGACCTCTGACTATATTGCTTAGGAAGGACCTCTGACTATATTGCTTAGGAAGGACCTCTGACTATATTGCTTAGGAAGGACCTCTGACTATATTGCTTAGGAAGGACCTCTGACTATATTGCTTAGGAAGGACCTCTGACTATATTGCTTAGGAAGGACCTCTGACTATATTGCTTAGGAAGGACCTCTGACTATATTGCTTAGGAAGGACCTCTGACTATATTGCTTAGGAAGGACCTCTGACTATATTGCTTAGGAAGGACCTCTGACTATATTGCTTAGGAAGGACCTCTGACTATAACTAAGTGAACCTGATCTCAATTAATCCTTTGACACCCTAATATCCTTCTATTTTGTATTAATTAATTGATTTACTTATTTAGTTTTTGACACGCTTATCCCCAATTTGTTTTAAAAATTTAAGACGTTCGCCCCATTAGTTTGTCTATTTAAAGGCCTTTCATCCCATTTCTTTATCAATTTTAAGGCCATCCGTGTTTTTAGGTGTCTATTTTTTTCCTGACGAGCAATAGCCAGCCTATGATATAGGAGGAACCGGCCTTTTGCCGGGGCACTTTTCTACCGAAAATGCATAAATTTATCTCGAAGGGGAGTCATGGGGGTATTTTTTAAAGTTTGATGGATATCTAGGGAGAAAACTACATAAAAACAACTATATACAGTACAATAAATAAATAAATATTAATAATATTTATAATTATACTACTACTACTAATAATACTAATAATAATACTGATAATATTAAAACAATATATCGTCCTATCTCATTGTAGTTCCTTTTATATATGCCTTGTTGTTTGTTATCCAGCTTACCTTTACCTGATATTATCCTAAACACACACCTGTTCTCTTTCTTACTACCCCATCCACTTACCCCTTGTCACCGTATCTATATCAATTGCAATGCTCTCTTTTTCTTAACCATTAGAAGATCCGATTACGCATTTATTCTGTTTTCTGGCTCTTATTAGAAGATTGAATTCAGATTAGCAAGGGTGTGCGGAAGTCAGAGGTTTAATTGAGATAGTCTTTACCTTCATAATTCCCACAGAGATTTCCTAAACTGTATATTATTAGAAGATTGAATTCAGATTAGCAAGGGTGTGCGGAAGTCAGAGGTTTAATTGAGATAGTCTTTACCCTCATAATTCCCACAGAGATTTCCCAAACTGTATAAACTCGTCTAATGATAGCCAGAATAAACTGTCTAATTGTGTCATAATCTTCAATGAGTTAAGCTGATACTTTTTCAATAATCAAATGTTCCCTTTTGTATGGTCATCTCAATTAATTATTAACCCCTTCTGTACCGGCGACGTCCGTCTAACTTTATGCTGGCTACTATTAAACCATTTTTATTTAGTTTCAAAAGGGCCTCCAACAATTAACAGGTTTCGAACTACCTAACTTAACCTTTTTTTATTTCTACCACAGATCCCTCTTAAACTGCACATATTCCTCTAAATATAGCTAAAATAAAATAAAAAGTCATTTTGGGTACAGAAGGGGTTAATATGTCGTTATTATATCTTCTCCCGTTATTAGGTTCTTTCCCGTTATCACCCCTGAGGTTCTATTTGTTTTATTGTCATCTACGTTGACAGTCATAGTTTTTTGTCTTCAATTTTATAGCAATTCTGTCTAATTCCTGCTTGACTGTTTTATTACATTGAATTGTTTAACATTTATTATACGAGATACTTAAGTGATGATTTTTTAATACTAGTGCTACTTTCTCTATTCTACTTTACGCAAATTTTTTCTTCTATTATCTCTCAGTTTCTTCCATCTTCTTTTTGTCTTTTATCACTCACATTCTCTCATTTTCTTTTTCGTCTTTTATTTCTCACTTTCTTCCACCTTTTTTTTCCTTTTATCTCTCATGTCCATCCATTTTAATGTTTACCCTTTTATCTCTCACTGTCTTCCATTCTATTCGTTTTCTTTTATCTCTCACTTATTTCCATCTTATTTTTTTTTCTTTTATCACTCACTTTCTTCCATCTTATTTGTTGTATTTAATTAAAACAAAACAAAATCTCGCTTCCAGTACAATTTTTTTTTTTTTTTTTTTTTTTTTTAAGGAGACAATGAACGGAAGGAAAAACACAGATAACACAAAAAGGTCCATGTGCCTAAAGGCATTCTCCATTCATCAAATGTTTGTAACAACTGGATTTAAACATTTGTAGATTGTAAGTTTGTGGAAAGCAATTCGAGGGAAGTGAATTCCAAAGAGTAGTAGCTCTGGGGATAAATGAATTCTGATAAGCAGAAGTTCTGCATTGTGGAGGAGAAAGTGTAAATTCATGGGCGCTCTCAGCTGCCCTAGTTCTACGGGGAAAGATGTGGAGAGGCGGCACAATTGAAGCAAGTTCCTCGGAACAATTGCTGTGAAAATATCTGTAGAATAATGCAAGGGATGCAACGTTTCTTCGTATGGATAATGTAGGAAGGTCCTGTGTGATTGCAGGGTTATTGATTAATCTAATAGCTTTATTTTGAATTTTGTCCAACTGCCTCAATGCAACCACTCCACTTCCACCCCACAGAGGTGAACAGTAATCCATCTGAGAACGCACATGACTTTTATATATCACGGCCAACTGCTCGTCAGTGAAGAATTCTCGAACTCTGTACAGGAGTCCCAGTTTTTTAGAGGCATTCTTAGCAATGCTTCTAACATAATGTGTCCAGCTCAAGTTAGTAGTTAATGTTACACCGAGAATGTCAATACTAGGGGAAGTGGGAATATTTACATCATTAAAAAATATATGGGAGTCAGTGAGATTCTGTCGGTTAGAAAATTGAATGTACAGTACTTGGTTTTCTGTGCATTAAAGGAAACTAGATTCTTTTGTCCCCATCCATTAATTCTAGAAAGGTCCTGGTTCAGAGAAATTGCAGTGTTTATTTTTGAATTTATAAGATCGGGTTGGGTGACAGAATTGGTAAATGTGAAGGAACTGTGGAGTGTTGAGTCATCTGCGTAGGAATGTATTGGATTATGAGTGGTAGATATGAGATCATTGATATGAATGAAGAACAGAATTGGGGCCAAAACTGATCCCTGGGGAACACCAGCATTTATTGAGTGAAATTGAGAATAAAGGCCATCTACCATTACACATATTTTTCTGTTATGGAGATAAGAAGAAATTAGTGGAACTAATGATGCAAGGCCGTAGTGTGACATCTTCGACAATAAGGATTGATGCCAGACTCTATCAAATGCCTTTGATATATCCAGTGCTATTGTATGTGTTTCACCATGTTGGTCTGTAGCTTGGTTGATTTGATGCGTAAGAAGGCAAAGCATGTCTGCAGTTGATCGACATCGTCTAAAACCATATTGCCTATCACTGATTAATTTATTATTCTCAAGATGCTTAATTATGTGATTATTTAATATAATTTCAAAGACTTTACCAAGAGTGGAAGTTATAGCTATTGGTCTGTAGTTTGATGGATCTGAAGAGGCACCTTTTTTAGGAACTGGATGGATGTTTGCTTCTTTCCAGGGTACTGGGAAGCATGAGGTATGAGTACACAGACGGAACATTTTTTGCCAATACAGGAGCGAGCACCAAGGAGCAATTCTTAAGTACTATTGGAGGAATTTCATCTGGACCAGGAGCCTTATCTACCGAGAGATTCTGCAAAATAGTTTTTTTTTTAAGTCAGGAAGAGACGTCAACCTTGGTAGATACATACGATAATTTTATCAAGTCAGTATTCAATGCACAAAATAAATACATCCCCAAAAGAAAATTTAGATCAACACAGAACCAACCCAAATGGATGAATAATAGACTATTAAATCTTCTAGGACAAAAGAGAGGAATATATAGAAAGATTAGGAAAGGCGAAATTCACCTACTTGCTTACTATCAGAATCTATCAAGACAGGTAAAAAAGGATATTAGGAAAGAAAAAAGAAATTATGAAATCAAGGTTGCCAATGACTCAAAAAATAATCCTAAAGCTTTTTACCAACTATATAAATCCAAGGTTAGAGATGTAATTGGTCCCCTTAAAACTTCGATAGGAGAAATGACAGAAAATGATTTAGAAATGTGCAGTACATTAAATAGTCAATTTCTTTCCGTTTTCACTAATGAAAATTTGGCACAGTTTCCAGAAGTCCGTAAGGTATATAGCGATAGTATAGAAAATAGGTTAAGTACGGTTACTATAAGTAGAAATGATGTGCTTAAGGAAATTGACAGACTGAAACCTCATAAATCGCCTGGTCCTGATGAGGTATATGCTAGAGTATTAAAAGAATGTAGGGATGAGTTAAGTTACCCATTAACATTTTTATTTAACAAGTCATTGGAGACAGGTATAGTTCCAGAAGCTTGGAAGCTTGCAAACGTAGTTCCGATCTTCAAAAAAGGTGACAAATCAATAGCATCCAATTACCGTCCCATTAGTCTTACATCAATCATAGGAAAGCTACTAGAGTCAATTATTGCTAGTAAAATTAGAAACCACTTAGATACATTTAATTTAATAAATTCTTCTCAGCATGGATTCACTCAGGGACGTTCTTGCCTTACTAATTTGCTTAGTTTTTTCTCAGAGGTATATGAAGCAGTAGATAATGACAAGTCATATGATATAATATATTTAGATTTCAGTAAAGCTTTCGACAGAGTCCCCCATGAGAGATTGATGAGAAAGGTTGAGGCGCATGGAATAGGTGGGGCGTTGTTGGGATGGATTAGGTCATGGCTAATTGGTAGGAAGCAGAGAGTCAGCATAAATGGTACGAAGTCAGAATGGGGAGCAGTCAAAAGTGGTGTCCCCCAGGGATCTGTATTAGGTCCTCTGTTGTTTGTTATATACATAAATGACCTAGATTTAGGTATAACTAGTAGGATAAGTAAATTTGCAGACGATACCAAAATGGGGAGAACAATTGATTCAGATAGAGATATAGAGTGCCTCCAAAGGGATCTAGATACCTTACACGAATGGTCAGTAAATTGGCAGATGAAGTTTAACATTGACAAATGCAAGGTATTAAAGATAGGGAAGATGCATACAAATGTTAAATATAAACTAGCTAATGTGGAATTAGAAAACTCGAATTGTGAGAAAGATCTAGGTGTGTTTGTTAGCAATGATTTGAAGCCTAGACAACAGTGTATAAGCGTTCGAAACAAGGCAAACAGGATTCTCGGGTTCATCTCTAGGAGTGTGAGTAACAGAACTGCTGATGTTATCTTAAAACTTTACTTGTCATTAGTGAGACCCCATATGGATTATGCTGTTCAATTTTGGTGTCCTTATTACAGAATGGACATAGATTCATTGGAGAGAGTACAACGTAGAATGACAAAAATGATCCATAATATTAGAAATCTTCCGTATAAAGAAAGGTTGAAGAAATTAGGCTTACATTCGTTAGAGAGACGCAGAGTTAGAGGGGATATGATAGAGGTGTTCAAGTGGGTTAGTGGGATTAACAAAGGGAACATGACAAATGTACTAAAGCTCAGTGATAGCGAAAGAACTCGTACCAATGGTTTCAAATTAGATAAATTTCGTTTCAGAAAAGATATAGGCAAATATTGGTTTGGTAACAGAGTTGTAGATGGGTGGAATGGACTACCAGGTGCTATAGTGGGATTAAAAACGATAGGGAGCTTTAAGATAAAATTGGATAAGCATATGGACGAGAAGGGTTGGGTGTGAAGGGGGATCAGCAGGGTTGGGCCAATCAGCGCTCTGCAGACCCCCGTAATCCTGCGTTAATCTCTAACCGTTTTGGTAAGATGATCCTCAGGGTATTAGAGTGTTGAGCCTATAATTGGGCTTTGTAATTGGGGTTGTGTGGGACAGGGATCTGCCTTGCTTGGGCCAATCGGCTTTCTGCAGACTCCCATTTTCTTATGTTCTTATGTTCTTATGTCTGGTGTGGATCTTAAGTGAGGGAATTTCAGGCGAATTAAAATTAAGTACAGGGACATCTTGATTTATTTCATCTAAGGTTGAGTTGGTGGAGAAAATATCCGCAAGAAGGTTAGCTTTACCTCGTGGGTCACTTACAAGATTGCCAGTCGGAGATTTTAATGGTGGAATGGATGAAGCAGTAGTGAAGTTGGATTTAAATGAGTTAAGAGTAGACCAAAATATTTGGTTATCATTTGGATTATTTAGAAGTTTATTTGCCTGCTTGTGGAGAAAGTTTGATTTAGTTAGGTTTAATACAGTTTTGGCATGATTTCTGATGTTTCTAAAGTAATTAAAGGTTTCATGTGTTTTTGATCTTGTGTATGCATTGTAGGCTATTGCTTTTTGTTCAGTTACTCTAGCACAATTATGGTCAAACCATTTAGGTGAATTAGATCTTTTACTGTACTTTTGATGAGGAATAAAAGTTTCCATTCCAATTTTTACAAAATCTTGTATGTGGCTCAAGGTTGAGTGTGCATCATTAGAAAAGAAAGAGGTCCAGGGAATATCAATAAAGAAACCTTGAAGACCCTCCCAGTCTGCCCTATCGTAATGCCATTTAGTCACCAAGACAGGTTCAGAGTGGGAAGGTGTGGTAGGTGATGATAAAGATTGATAATATCCAGTATTCGATAAATGGATATTAATCGTGGTCATGTGCTGGTTCGTAAACTGTCTTGATGGTGTAATGGTTAGAGTGTGTAAGTTCTTCTGCCTTCATTTTTTCTTTGATCTCTTTCACTTTCTTCGACATTGTTTTTATATCTCTCACTTTCTGCTGTTTATTCTTTTATCTCTCTTCTTTTCATCTTCTCTTTTGTTTGTTATCTCCACACTTTCTTCCATCTTCTTTTTTCATTTATCTCTCTTCTTCCCATCTTCTCTTTTCTCTTTTATCTCTCTCACTATCTTCATTCTTCTGTTTAGCCTTTTATCTCTCTCTTCTTCCCATCTTCTCTTTTCTCTTATCTCTCTCACTATCTTCATTCTTCTGTTTAGCCTTTTATCTCTCTCTTCTTCCCATCTTCTCTTTTCTCTTTTATCTCTCTCACTATCTTCATTCTTCTGTTTAGCCTTTTATCTCTCTTCTTCCCATCTCTTTTCTCTTTTTATCTCTCTCACTATCTTCATTCTTCTGTTTAGCCTTTTATCTCTCTCTTCTTCCCATCTTCTCTTTTATCTCTCTCACTATCTTCATTCTTCTATTTAGCCTTTTATCTCTCTCTTCTTCCCATCTTCTCCTTTCTCTTTTATCTCTCTCACTATCTTCATTCTTCTGTTTAGCCTTTTATCTCTCTCTTCTTCCCATCTTCTCTTTTCTCTTATCTCTCTCACTATCTTCATTCTTCTGTTTAGCCTTTTATCTCTCTTCCCATCTTCTCTTTTCTCTTTTATCTCTCACTATCTTCATTATTCTGTTTAGCCTTTTATCTCTCTCTTCTTCCCATCTTCTCTTTTCTCTTTTATCTCCCACTATATTCATTATTCTGTTTAGCCTTTTATCTCTCTCTTCTTCCCATCTGCTCTTTTGTCTTGTATCTCTCTCTTCTTCCCATCTTCTCTTTTGTCTTTTATCTCTCTCTTCTTCCCATCCTCTCTTTTATATCTTTTATCTCTCTACACTTTATTCCATCTTCTTTTTTGTCTTTTATCTCTCTCTCTTCTTTCCACCTTCTCTTTTTTGTCTTTTATCACTCACTTTCACCCCCGTCTTTTTTGTCTTTTATCACTCACTTTCACCCCCTTCTTTTTTTTCTTTTATCTCTCTCTTCTTCCCATCTTCTCTTTTATATCTGTTGTCACTCACTTACTTCCCCCTTCTTTTCTCCACATATATAAATTCTATCGCCTTCAATTTCCTCCCTCCTCCTGCCCATGTTGAGCAAGCTAATAAACCCCGCCGGTGATCCTTATTATTATCACCTTTGGAAATACCTGGACACGGGTTATTTCCTGAGTTTCCCCCTCTCTACCCTCCCATTATCAGCCTCTTTCCATCTTCTCTGATATATATCTTTCCCTTTCCTATAAGTTATTGTTTCCTGGCTCGCGGTTGTACCCAGCTTTCGTAATATCTGCTTGTAAACCTAGCCTCTTATGGGAGTTTCAAAGATCCGCGTTTCTTCATAATTTTCTGGCTATCATTAGACGATTTTACTCAGTTGCTAAAGGCCGTCTATAAGCAAAGGGGTTAAGACTATCTCAATTATCCCTTTGACATACTAAATTCCTTTCTAAACTAAATATAATCGTCTAATGGAAGCCATAATAAAAAATGTGTCCTTGAATGCAAAAGGGTAACTCTTATAACAATGCCATGAGTTTTGGGAGTTTTAATTCACCATCCTTATTTTCTATTCCGTTGTCTATCTATCTTTTATCCGTCTCCACTACACTTTTTTTTTTCGTTTGTTTTTGTTATCCGATTTTTTTTTTTTTTTTTTTTATTGCCGCATCGGTAGTCGTTGGTTATTACTTTCACCACTTTATCTAGTCAGTATAATTATTATACAGTTTTGTTAATTAATAATATTGCCTACGTGTTGTATTTATATAATATATTTAGAAACCTAGTTTGCAAAAGCTACTGCTAGTTTTTTAAACATTAATTAATGTTATCTTATAAGCTTGGGTACATGCAAATATATTTTATGAATTTGATGGTGTAACCAAATTACAGATTAAAAACCGGCTTCATTAAAGGGGGTATCGCACCCCAGTCTTTGTTGTCAAATTTTGATCCGTAATTTTATTCTGGCAATCTTTTGAACCTATTTAACCCCTTCTGTACCGGTGACGTCCTTTTAACTTTAGTCTGGTTACTATTAGACGATTTTGAAAAGGGCCTCCAGCAATTTACAGGCTTCGATCTATCTCACTTAACCCATTTTACTACCACAGATCCTTCTTAAACCCCACAAAATCGTCTAAATATAACAAGAATTACGTTAAAAAGACGTCGCCGGTAGAGAAGGGGTTAACAGTAGGTGACAACACAGTAGGTGACAACAGAACTGTAAACATTTATTGATGAAGCTGCCAGATCAGAGGTGCGGAGTAAACTTAAGGGGGAGGTAGCTGCTTTGTATGGACCCCCTTCTCTCTCATATTTAGCCTCATTAGTCTTGGAATTTTAAGACGTTTGCCCCATTAGTTTGGCGATTTTAAGATCTTTCATCCCATTGTTGCCATCATTAAGCCCTTTTATGCAATTCAGGTGTCGATTTGTTTCCTGTCCAGCGACAGCGAGCCTGTATTTTAAGAGGAAGTGGCCTTCGGCCAGGACATTTTTCTACCGAAAATATAAAAATTGATCTCGAAGGGGGTGTTGGGGGTGTTTTTTAAGCTTGATAGAGGTCTAGGAAGCAAACTAAAATTAATTTCTCGCTAGCTCAAAAGAAAACGGGCTACAGGTCCCTTAATAGAAAACAGGTTCCGTGTGTTACCCCCTATACCGGTATCCTGCTTCATTATGATAACCCTTCAGTCCACCTGATTACTGGCTGTCCCTCACTTACATCATTATCATATATAATGAAACATTCCTTATCTTTAGTTATACTGTTTTAAAGTCTGCCGGATGTTATTCTAGTTTTTAGTATATTTGCGAGAACTGGACTACCCATTAATGTTGTTCCTGCTGTTTGTTAATCAGTAGGTATTGGCCACAGTGCAGGCTACTTAAAAACAGAGAAGCCAGAAAAAAACCCACAAGCTCATTAGATACTCAAGTTTTCCTTGTAGCTCTACGCACCACTCTTAATGGTAACCGAAAAAAGTGTGTTCACATGTTATTCACTTTGCTTGTTTCGTCAAGGGGAATCCACGCAATGCGAGCTAAGCTCATTATTATCGCGCCTCCTTAACTGGGAATGTATTGCGTGAAATGCATGTTAAGTGTTTATGTATCGTTGGAATGGCTGTGGATGTGTGTGTAGTCTGTATTTAAGCCAATTGGCGACATCTGGAAACGAAGGCTTAGGGTTAATCTGTATGGTACCATTCTCACTACGGTACCAGTCTCACCCGAAGGCTTAGGTTGACCAGTAGCTTAGGTGAACCATATGATACCCATCTCGCCTTGTACCATTTTTGCCAACCCCAGATGGGACGTCACAACGTCGTCCACTTATTCCAGGTACCTATTTACAGCTAGGTGAACTGAGGCTAACACATGAAAGGAGACAAGCCCAATTTGTCTCCGCCCGGCCGGGGGATTGAACCCCCGATCCCTCGTGTGTGAGACGAGAGCGCTACCTACTAGGCTACGGGCTAGTGTGTGTGTGTGTGTGTGTGTGTGTGTGTGTGTGTGTGTACCCAGGGACTAATTCGTATATGAATATTGTTTGTATCGTTTTGAGATGCACTTACAGCTTCCATATATATTTTGTTACACACCTGTTCACTCTAGCTGGTAAATTAGCGGAAGTAAGCAAGCACTTGAGCTCCGGTGAATGATCGAGTGAGTGGCTGGTCAGTAATTAGGCGTGGAGGCAAGCAGTCCCTCAATCATGCAGGCAAACAGAGTCATGCACTGGTAGACGGACGATCAAACAACCAATCAAGCAAAAAAGTGCGTACGGGGGAGGAGGGGCTCTGCAGAATATAGGGGATGTTATCGTCAATTTTCGATGTATAATATCTTTCTGGTAACATATATGCAATCTTTGTCATGTGTATCGGAAACCAAATTGAACATAGATGCATTTAGGTGACTGAATTGTTATAAAAGTTTAACACATTTGCTGCCAAAACCAGATTTACTGATACTAGGCTGCGGGAACAAACACAAGTATAATACCGGCTTTAGAGACATTCAAACTAATGTAAAAGCTGTGGTTTATTCTGATACACGCCACCTGTGCAAGCAAAAATACAGGCTCTTAAATGTATAGGAATATTAGCTATGCATCATGTATCAGTTATGGACGACATTACATTGAGCTCCACAACAAATGTATACTTGTTTTATAAGTAAATGTTTTACTGGCATAACTTTAAAATACACCTATACATCACGCTAATTTATGTTCAGCTGCTTAGTTTTATTATACAAATATGCTACTTAAAAAGCTGAGGTATATTAACCCATAAAGCTCAGTTGAAGTGAAGGGGGAAGTATTTATCATTTGTTTAACAGGCACACTTCGCAAGTAAATATGTAAGCAATATTGATCACGATACATATAATCCGAAAAGGAAGTCTTGCAACAGTGGGGACACGAGCTCGCTTTCAAGATCTTCTTCGGGCAACCTTTGTTTAAAAATACTTGACCCTCCTGAAATAGTCTACTATTAGTTTGATACCAGTTAGAATTATTGTATATTCAGAGCTGCGTAAACTTAGCCGTATGAGCATATGGTCCGTAATGAGCTGGGAAACAACGACTAGAACAGATACACGGACTTCGATGTGTAAGGTTTATTTACAGAATATATATATACGGTAGTGGTTACAATAACATAGAAAATATATACATAAATACCTTGGCGTCCATCTGAATTTCTTAAGACAAGGTTTACAATCTGTAACTTAGTAGCACAGCACTCAATATCAAAATCAAGTAAAATAATCTAACAAAAGGGATTTACATACAATCCATATATCTAGATAAGTTGAACCCAGAGAAGGAATTATGTCGAAATTTATTTAATATAGGTTTTGGCCGAGTATAATATGAGAACAAATAATATGAGTAAATCTAGCGGGTGTTATGGACAGGGTAAGTTAAAGGTAAAATAAAGATATCTATAATATCATAAACGGAGTCGTCCACAAATCTCTCAATATCAGTATATCTCAACAAAGATATGGATAGCGTGTAAGTGTTATTGTGAGGCTTTTAAAGTATCAAGAAGGGATTCTGACAAGCAGAGACAATTTTAATCTTGTACTGATGTGACTTTTGCCATTATAGATTTCCCCAAAGTCTCAGAAATAGTCAGATCTCATTTTGTCTCCTTCTAGGGCGTCGGGAATGGGGACCTCTGCTTTCTGGACTGTTTCTTCTTCTCAGGGCTGCGCCAGGCAGGTGTGTATTAACCATGGAGGAAGGGTGTGTATTAACCATGGAGGAAGGGTGTGTTTTAACCATGGAGGAAAGGTGTGTATTAACCATGAAGGAAGGGTGTGTATTAACCATGGAGGAAGGGTGTGTATTAACCATGAAGGTAGGGTGTGTATTAACCATGGAGGAAGGGTGTGTATTAACCAGTCGGCTCGTTTCTTTTTCTTCGTGGGTTGGGACGATCAAGGGTTGCTGAACTCTGCGAGCCAATCTTGTTTTATTTTTGCAAAGGTTGCTAAACGAGTCTTATGTCGAACGATGGTTGCAGAACTTGTGTGATAGAAAGCAAGGGTTGCTAAACTTTTGTGGCTCCTCACAAAGGTTCCTGAATGAGGGCTTGACAAACAAGAGTTGCTGAATTTCTGTGGAGATCAAGGATTACTGAAACTCTTTGAGCCAATCCTGTTATATCCTTACTAGGATTGCTGAATGAGGGGGTTCGAATGCAAACATTTCTGAACTTTCCTGAGGTAGGGAAAGTGTAACTGAATCCCGAGAACTTGCCAAATAGTCAATCGATCTTGGTGTTGGTAAATACTCGGCGTCTCTTAGTGGTGGTGGTCTAGCGGTTAAGAGGAGCCTGCGGCTGGAGTTTGGAAAGGCTTTTGGGATCTTGTCCTGGTTTGTGGGCGGCATGTAAATTCCTTTTCCAGTTGGCAGGTAGGTTGCCAGCTGGACGACCGGGAGGCGGAGCTCTGACATCACTGGCAACCCGTTTTGGTGAACTAGTAAGGGATACAGAGAATGTGCTGGGGATGGGAACTCCCTTAATCCTCTCCTCTCTGTATCGGGTTGAATGGCTGCTACACCTGTTGGTGGTGTGGTGCTGGTGGAGGCTTCCTATTGTTTCTGCTGGTTATTTTTCTCATATTTCGGCATAAAAATTAGTATAAATGCCGATTATATACGAATTATCCCTGAGATGTTGCTAGAAACTGACAACAAAATAAATAAATAAAGCACTCATGTGAATATGCTTTAACTTAAACAAAATAAAAAAATAAAAATTTATCTGGGCACAGCAGCTTCTCGATCTCGATCTCGATTGATAATGTGTAGGGCGCTGGACTTGCGCATATCACACATATAAGGGTATTAGGGTGGCGGATGGGGGGTCAGGATATAGGATGGGGGGAGCTAAGTGGAGGGTTTATGGTGTGCGTGTAATGTGGGCGAAATTTTAGTTTATTCTGTGTTTGAATGTGTCTAGTGTAGGGCTATTTACTGTATCTTCTGGGAGACTGTTCCAATCCCGTATGGTTCGTGGAAAGAATGAGTGTTTGTAGAAGTCAGTATTAGTGTGGTATGTTTGGTCCTTATGAGAATGTGTGTTACGAGTGTTGCGGGTGTGACGCTTCTGCATAGTAGCCACGTGCGGGCATGCGCGCGCGTCGGCTGCCCAGCCGTTTAGAAACCGGCTGGTGGCAGCCGGTCGGCAGGCTTTTCCTTAGTATATATCCTACGACAACGTAACTAATGTCTGGGATATTGTTATGTTGTTTCACAGCTTGAAGCTGCCCTTATTCTTAACCAACGCATCTTAGTATATTTTATTCTCGATAGTTGATTGTTTCATTATAATATATAAGATGTAAGTCTAGTGAGGGCGGGAGGAGACGAGCGGGAGAGAGAGACTGGCTTGGGACGTTGCTTCGCTTGCCAGCTTGGGACGAGCCTGAAGCGTTGCCATATGCATTTGATTGCAACGTTAGGCTTAGTTTCGACTCACGCATGGGGTAGAGGATTTTGACCCGGCAACTGTGTTGAGTGTTGCCAAGCATGGGATGTATTCTGCATGCCTAGGGCGGGGTCCAGACAGATTCAAGACTCAGAGCTCACCTCACTGTCGTACCCTTCGGACCCCCTTGATATCTATCCCTCTCAACCCCACTTAGAAACTTTCTCTCTTACTTTGTATACCTTCCTTCCACTACTTCACCAATCTATTTAATTATCCCATCCCCTTGATAGACCTTATATCTATTATTGTATTAACGACGAGCTCTCAGATAACTAGATAGGATTTTGGGCCTTATGCAGAGACGTAATTGTTAATGAGACCTAGGAAGCTTTTTTGTTGTCTCATATTTGGTGGTTTCATGCTTGCTAGTGTGTTCTTGTGTCAGGTTAGCAGGGGCTAGACCGGAGGGGAGGCTTTTTGCGATCCTTTAAGTAAAGTCTGCTGGTGCGAGTCCTGTGGACCCGCACGACTTTACTAGGATACCCGTGGGAGTCTGGGGGCATTTTCTTGTCTGTGTCCCTGTGTGTCTAGTGTTGTGTTGTGTGAGGGCCCTTGCCTAGTCCACTCAGCACTGCGCTAGCACGTCTTGCTTTTGTTTTAGGGTCGCCAGGAGAGAGTCAGATACTTGCGATCTGAGTCTCTCAAGAGAGCACCCTTTCAATTAGAGTAATTTGGCGCACAGACTTGGGAACATCCCTAGGCTAGAGCAGGTGGCTCAGCCCGGGTATCCGAAGCCTATATCCTTCCGGCTAGACCTCTGCCACCTGGCAGATTAACAGCTAGGGGTTTATTATTTCTGCATGCTTGTTATTGTGCCACAGTTTACCGTTTTTGTGAGCATTGTGAGTCAGGGTGTGGCTTAGAGACTCTGTCCGAGCAGGCTTGCCTGACTAAGAGTGAGAAGCACACCTGTATGTGGTTATGTTGCGAGTTGCTGCCTTTATTTAATTATACATATGCCATTATACACTGTATGGCCTATCACTAGTATTTATTCCTGCTTATGAGTTAAGAGTTCTCTAAATCCGTAACGTACTTTCTTTGCTAAGCATCAGATCCTACAGTAGCCGCATGCAGTTTAGAGACCCGCATCTTGTCTACCTGTACGATGTTTTGAGGACTGTTTGCTTTCACCTTCTTTTACGCAGGGGTGATTAGGTGTATTAATTAACGTAACGTTAAATGTACTTTCTTCTAGTTTGTTATTAAATTGTTTCTGCAATTTAATTCCGTTATCTATCTTTTCCTTGAAGCTTTAAGTCAACTTAATTGTGTGATCTTTTATATAGCCTGCTTGACTATCAGCAGTCTATAGTGCGTGCACCCTGTAACCGAGTCATAGGATACCTCGTTGTCCAGGCAGGACTCTTGACGGTTTAGGGTGGTTTGTTGCCTGGGTTTATAGATAAGGGTTGGATCTAGCGTTTTCCGTTGTTGCTTGTTGCCGCATACCTAGTCCAATAGAAAGAGCCCAGTGTTTATATATCCCAGGACGTAACAAATGGCGACCTTGCATAGGATTTACTGAACAGAGGAATATAGTGGTCATTTGTTTTGAGATTCCTTATGATTAGAGGAATACAGTGGACATAGAGTTTTTTTTTTGGAGCAACCAATATAACACATTAAAGACTTTAAATAACATTAGTATATACATACTTGCATAGGAGATAAGGCACATTCTATAACCGTGATAATTACTGCAGTACACAAACATGTCTAATACATCGGAACACAGTGATGGGTCAGGTCACGATACGGGCTCGGAGGGAGAAAGACCTGTGGAGTGGCTAGTCGATAGCGAGGAGGGTGCTAGAAGATTTTTAGAGGTGCCCCTTACCGCTGCCAGGGTGTTGAAGCTGAATAAGTATGGCTTAAAGTGTGTGGCAGGTCTTCAGGGTCACCAGGGTTTAAGTGGCATGAGGAAAGATCAGCTGAGGACTTTGATATTGGGTTTAGAAGGGAGAGACCTGGGTGGAGAGGCGACTGGGGGCCCCGGTCCCCAGCCTCCCCTCCACTCTACCCCCATATCAAACGTCAGGGTGCCTGAATTTAGTACATACCCCCAAGTTGATGGTCAATGGCAGCGTGGAATTCAATCACAGGGACCCTCTCCATTAAATGCACCTTCCCCTCCTCAAGGGTTGACTCCAGATTTGTTGTTTTGGCTTGAGATGGCCAAGGTTGAGGCCGCTAGAGCTCAGGTTGAGGCCGCCGAAAGACAGGTTAGTGTGCAGGCTGAGGTTGCTAGAGCTCAGGCTGAGGCTGCAGAGAGAACAGCTATACGAGAGGCTGAACTGCAGGCAGAGTCTACTAGGTATCGGGCTGACAGGGAGCTGGAGAGATCTCGAGTGGAGGTAACAGGGCGAAATATTGGGGGAGGTAACAGACATCGGGACCAATCATTGTCGCACCTGCTTAAACTAGTTCCTGTGTTCGATGAATTAGGTGTGGCTGAGTTTTTTATGCGATTTGAGAAGAAGTGTCAGGAACACCAGTGGCCTCAGGAAAAGTGGGTAGCATTAGTTTCATCAAGACTCCTAGGAAAGGGGCTAAAAGCGTATGATGCACTACCTTTAGAGTCCTGTGTAGTTTATGATGAGCTAAAGAAGGCTGTGCTACGGGCCTATGAGTTACAACCAGAAACTTACCGTTTGAAGTTTCGGGGTGTTACTAAGGGCAAGGATAGTACCTTCCTAGAACACGCCCGGGACTTGTCTGATGCACTACGACATTGGCTGCGTTCTGAGAGGGCAGCTACTTTTGAGGAGTTGAGTGAGCTGGTTCTCTTGGAACAGTTCTTTAAGTGCACAGGCGGGGACTTAACATTAAATATAAAGGAAAAAAATCCTAGAACTCTCCAGGAGGCAGCAGAAATGGCTGACCGCCGACTGTCATTAATTCGAGGGTGCGAAGCAGCAGCTAGGAGTGAGTCGGGTGCAAAGGATCGTACCCCTCCCCCTCCCAAGAATTTTGATACACATAAATACACAAAACCATGTAGCACTGACAATAAAACTGAACATAAACCAAATACCGTCCCGTATAAGAAGTCTAATGGTACCTCCCACTCCCAAGGGAAACCAAAGAGTAAAGAGTGCTTTGCATGTCACAAGGAGGGTCACTTTGCAAATGCTTGTCCGAACAAGCCACCAAACAAGGTTGTGTCATTGGCCCGCAGCATAGGGGTGTCGCCTATATCTTCTGAGTTTGCCAAGGGTAGTTCATCAGAGGTTGGGACACAGCCTGTGTTCAAGAGTCCGGAAAGCTCGAACCCTGTCCGCGACGTCTTTGGGGGTCATAGAGGGCATGGTTTTGTGAGGTGGGCTCGTGAAAGGCGAGGAGTTAAGCTATTGCGTGATACGGGGGCTTCTCAGACCTTGTTAAAGAACTTTACTGGTAGACCGATTAACGCTGCTCGGGTGGTGGTAGTTCAGGGGATCAATGCTACGAAGTCCTACCCGCTGGTGCGGATGGAGCTGGAGGTGGGTGGTGTGGCGAAGGAGCTGGATGTAGGAATTGTAGAGAACTTGCCTGTTGGGGGCGTCGACCTCCTCCTCGGCAACGACTTTGCGGTGCCTGCTTCTAAGGTTTCACCCTTGGTCGTTGCCGAGAAGGCGGCCGACGTTAGTAGGGAGGAACAGGAGTGGGTTGAGAAGTGTAGCGTACAAACCATGGCGTGTGTTGTGACGCGTTCTCAGACATCCGGAGCCTTGTAGCCACCACCTCAGTCTATCATACCGCGGAGGAAAGGTCACAAGAAAACGGGAAGTGTTGGTCAATTGGAGAGTTTTGAGCCGGCAGTGTTTCTTGGTGACTCATTATTGTCACCTATGTTAGAGTCTGGAGAGGCCCCGGGGCCTGTGCAGGTGCAGGGCAGGAAGAGACTCTGCGACAGCATCGTTATGTGCAGCGTGAGGAAAGGATGGCTCAGCGGGACATTGGAGGTGGAAATAAATTATTTAAGATGAACTTGGATAATCTCGCACCTGCTGATATATGTTCCTTGCAGCTGGAAGATCCTGAAGTCAGGGCGTGTGGTAATGGTGCTGTCGAACTGGAGAGCGATGGGGATGCGCAGCCTGGTGATTTTTTCTTGTCCGAGGGGATCTTGTATCGGAGACATCAGGATCCCAAGAAAAAGTGGGATGGCGGGTCAGGATTAGTGGACCAGTTAGTAGTACCGAGGGTGTGCCGTGAGAGCTTATTGAGATTAGCTCATGATGTGCCTTTGGCAGGGCACCTGGGGGCACGTAAGACGGAGGCACCTCTGAGCAAGCTTTTCTGGTGGCCTGGGTTAAAGGCGAGTGTCGTGTCATGGGTGTCACAGTGTCACACTTGTCAAGTTGTTGGGAAACCCAATCAGGTCATCCCGAGAGCCCCATTACAACCCATCCCTGTCATTGGGCCGCCCTTCAGCAAAGTAGTTATCGATATGGTTGGCCCATTGCCCCCCACTAGTGCCGGCAATAAATTTTTACTAACTGTAATGGATGTAGCAACACGGTATCCAGATACTTACCCCATGCGCAACGGGATGGCTAAGACTGTTGTCAAAAACCTACTTGTCTATTTCTCTCGTTATGGCTACCCTCAGGAGATCCAGTCTGATCAGGGATCCAATTTTACTTCTGCTCTGTTTAAGCAGACCATGCAGCAACATGGGATAGTGTCTGTGGTGTCATCTGCCTACCATCCCGAGAGTCAGGGAGTTTTGGAAAGGTGGCACTCGACTCTCAAGAGTATGTTGCGGTGTTATTGCATGGAAAATGGGAAGGACTGGGATCTAGGTCTCCCATACGTTTTATTTGCTGCGAGAGAAGTACCTGGGGAGAGCTTGGGATTTAGCCCGAACGAGTTGGTTTTTGGACACAGGGTCAGGGGGCCCCTCCACATAGTCAAGGAGATCTGGGAGGGAGTCACAAAGCCATGCTCGCTTCTAAAGTATGTAGTTGAAAGCCGTGAGAGAATGCTAAAGAGCTTGGAGGTAACAGGTCGGAACCTTAAGAGTTCACAAGCTCAGATGAAGGACAGATACGACCAGAAGGTGAAGCTGAGGGAGTTTGAAGTAGATCAGGAGGTACTGATACTACTGCCTCTGGTGGGACACCCCTTGTCTGCCAAGTATTCTGGTCCGTATCGGGTTGTAAGGAAGGTTTCTGATCTCGACTATTTAGTAGCTACTCCTGATCGTAAGAAAAAGAACCAACTTTGCCATGTAAATCTGATGAAAGAGTATGTGAGGCGCCCCTCCGAGCCTCTCACTGTCCCGGTGTTGATCTGCAGCGATCGTGGTGGAGAAGGTGGAAGGGACAGTCAAGCTGCGGGGGAGGATAATTGGGATTGTCATGTTTCCGCGGATCAGTGGGCGGGGAATTCTAGACAAGTGGCTCACGAGTTGATATTGCACCTGCCTGAGCAACAGCGTGCAGCTGTGCAGCACTTGTTTGATTCAAACCCAGCTGTTTTCGCGGAGCATCCTGGCCTCACTACTCAAGCGGTGCACGATGTCGATGTTGGGGACCACCCGCCCTTTAAATCAGTGCCATACCGTGTTCCACCTATTAAATTACCAGCACTTAGGGAAGAGCTGGATTATATGCTGAAACGTGGGCTGATTTCTGAGGGTGCAGTAAGGTGGACTTCCCCAGTCACACTGCAGCCCAAACCAGATGGCAAGGTGCGGTTTTGTATAGATTTCCGCAGGTTGAATGGTTTAACTCCCACAAATGCCTACCCTCTCCCTCGCGTGGACAACATTGTGGATAAGATAGGAAAGGCCAAGTTCCTCACTAAGATAGACCTTGTTAAGGGTTATTGGCAAGTTCCCTTGTCTGAGCGAGCGCGAGAGGTGTGTGGGTTTGTGGTGGACGGTGCCACATATCGTTGCCATGTTATGCCATACGGGCTGAAAAATGCCCCTGCAACGTTTCAGAAATTAATGAACGACATTGTAGCCGACATTCCCAACTGTACGGTGTACCTAGATGATGTCATAATATACGACGATGATTTTAACAGTCACTGTGCACACATCGGGCAGCTTTTTAATAAACTGAATGAAGCAGGTTTGGTGGTAAACCTGGGTAAGTGCGATTTTGTCAAAGCCACCGTTTTGTACCTGGGGTTCGAGGTGGGGATGGGTCAGGTGTACCCTCCACAGACAAAGATCAAAGCCATCGATCAGTTTCCCCAGCCTACGACTAAGAAACAAATCATGCGGTTTCTAGGTATGATAGGCTATTATCGTCGCTTCATCAAAGGCTATTCGACTGTACTTGCACCTTTAACTGACTTATTATCTAAGGACAAGAAGTTCCGGTGGGTTCCTGAGTGTGCAGAGGCGTTTTCCTTGGTGAAACACCTGTTATGTACCCACCCCATACTCAGGGCCCCGGACTTCAGCAGACCTTTTCAGCTGGCGACTGATGCCAGTGGCGTAGGGGCTGGGGCTGTCTTGTTACAGACAGATGATGAAGGTATCGAACATCCAGTGAGTTTTTACAGTAAAATATTCAATAGTGCACAAAGGAATTATTCTGTAATTGAAAAAGAACTCCTGGCGATAGTGCTGGCGCTCAGGCACTTCGATGTATATGTTCCTGCTTTCGGACCAGTCATAGTGGTTTATACCGATCATCACCCTCTGAAATTCTTGAATCAGTTTCATAACCGGAATATGAGGCTGACCAGGTGGTCACTCATGCTTCAGGAGTATAATCTGGACATACGCCATATTGCCGGTTATGATAACGTGATAGCGGATTGTCTATCAAGGGTGGATGATGTTGGTTAGACTGCCACAGGATTGAGGGTTGAGTGTGGAGGAAAATAGGTTGTCACTGTAGTTCAGCCGAAAAAAAACAAATTAAAAAAGCAAAAAATCTTATAAAAACGCTTTATATTTTATAACGTGTAGAATGTTGTATAAGATGTTGTAGCAGTATCTAAGTTGAATGTTTTCGCTTATTGTCGCTAAGTTAGTTAAACTTGCTCGGTGGAGCGCAACAGTCTTTAATTTTTTTATATATAGTGCCTTGTGTCGCAACAGTGTGTGGTACTATGAGAAGCTTTCTGTTAGATGTGAAGAACTTAGTCAAGGGTCTTTTATCTTGGGGGAGGTGTGACGCTTCTGCATAGTAACCACGTGCGGGCATGCGCGCGCGTCGGCTGCCCAGCCGTTTAGAAACCGGCTGGCGGCAGCCGGCCGGCCGGCTTTTCCTTAGTATATATCCTACGACAATGTAACTAATGTCTGGGATATTCTTATGTTGTTTCACAGCTTGTAGCTGCCCTTATTCTTAACCAACGCATCTTAGTATATTTTATTCTCGATAGTTGATTGTTTCATTATAATATATAAGATGTAAGTTTAGTGAGAGTGGGAGGAGACGAGCGGGAGAGAGAGACCGGCTGGGGGACGGTGCTTCGCGCGGAGAGTCTAGCTTGGGACGAGCCTGATGTGCCACATGCATTTGTTCGCAACGTTAGGCTTAGTTTCTACTCACGCACGGGGTAGACGATTTTGACCCGGCAACTGTGTTGAGTGTTGCCAAGCCTGGGATGTGTTCTGCATGCCTAGGGCGGGGTCCAGACAGATTCAAGACTCAGAGCTCACCTCACTGTCGTACCCTTCGGACCCCCTTGATATCTATCCCTCTCAACCCCACTTAGAAACTTTCTCTCTTACTTTGTATACCTTCCTTCCACTACTTCACCAATCTATTTAATTATCCCATCCCCTTGATAGACCTTATATCTATTATTGTATTAACGACGAGCTCTCAGATAACTAGATAGGATTTTGGGCCTTATGCAGAGACGTAATTGTTAATGAGACCTAGGAAGCTTTTTTGTTGTCTCATATTTGGTGGTTTCATGCTTGCTAGTGGGTTCTTGTGTCAGGTTAGCAGGGGCTAGACCGGAGGGGAGGCTTTTTGCGATCCTTTAAGTAAAGTCTGCTGGTGCGAGTCCTGTGGACCCGCACGACTTTACTAGGATACCCGTGGGAGGCTGGGGGCATTTTCTTGTCTGTGTCCCTGTGTGTCTAGTGTTGTGTTGTGTGAGGGCCCTTGCCTAGTCCACTCAGCACTGCGCTAGCACATCTTGCTTTTGTTTTAGGGTCGCCAGGAGAGAGTCAGATACTTGCGATCTGAGTCTCTCAAGAGAGCACCCTTTCAATTAGAGTAATTTGGCGCACAGACTTGGGAACGTCCCTAGGCTAGAGCAGGTGGCTCAGCCCGGGTATCCGAAGCCTATATCCTTCCAGCTAGACCTCTGCCACCTGGCAGATTAACAGCTAGGGGTTTATTATTTCTGTATGCTTGTTATTGTGCCACAGTTTACCGTTTTTGTGAGCATTGTGAGTCAGGGTGTGGCTTAGAGACTCTGTCCGAGCAGGCTTGCCTGACTAAGAGTGAGAAGCACACCTGTATGTGGTTATGTTGCGAGTTGCTGCCTTTATTTAATTATACCTATGCCATTATACACTGTATGGCCTATCACTAGTATTTATTCCTGCTTATGAGTTAAGAATTCTCTAAATCCGTAACGTACTTTCTTTGCTAATCATCAGATCCTACAGTAGCCGCATGCAGTTTAGAGACCCGCATCTTGTCTACCTGTACGATGTTTTGAGGACTGTTTGCTTTCACCTTCTTTCACGCAGGGGTGATTAGTTGTATTAATTAACGTAACGTTAAATGTACTTTCTTCTAGTTTGTTATTAAATTGTTTCTGCAATTTAATTCCGTCATCTATCTTTTCCTTGAAGCTTTAAGTCAACTTAATTGTGTGATTTTTTATATAGCCTGCTTGACTATCAGCAGTCTATAGTGCGTGCACCCTGTAACCGAGTCATAGGATACCTTGTTGTCCAGGCAGGACTCTTGACGGTTTAGGGTGGTTTGTTGCCTGGGTTTATAGATAAGGGTTGGATCTAGCGTTTTCCGTTGTTGCTTGTTGCCGCATACCTAGTCCAATAGAAAGAGCCCAGTGTTTATATATCCCAGGACGTAACAATAAACTCTTGGTATATCTGGCATGAATATTGAGATGCCAGAGGAGAAAAATTTATCAAGTTATATTAATACCCCCCAGAAAACCCTGTTCTCAAGATACATTAGTACCCCCCAGAACACCCTAAAACCCCCAGTGCTAATTTACAGAGAGGAGCTATTTATGCAAACTCCTCTCCAGCCCCCTCATTGCAATATCCTAACATCAACTTTTACTATAACGAGCAAGTCAACTTTGATCAGGCGAGCTAACAAACCAAATTCCACTACATACCTTCCTTCCAAATTGGCATCATACAAACTACACAATTTCCTACATCCCCCCCAAACAGTTATTTATTTGTCCACACCACAGCAAGCCATATCGAAACCCCAAGTAAATAGAAACAAATGTGAAATGTCCACCCAGTCACAACAATATCCCTCCCATATTTCTAGTGCAACTCATAACCTCATGATAAATAAAAAACAAACTTAGCTCCATGCCCCTACTACCCCGAGAGAACAGCTCCTTAGCCCCATCCTAAAAAGTATTACTACCTGCCCGAGCCCAGGGTAAGGTAGGCAAAATTAGGGATAATATCTAGGCGTGTACCTCTTCTTAGGAAGGACGTGCATAGCTAGATACCTTAATTCAGATCGAGACTTCCGTACAGATATCACCAGTTGATCTGGTAAAAAGTTATGAACTCAGTGCAAACCAGTGTAGCACAGTGACCCCAAAGAAAGAAGAAAGGAAAGAAGAGACTTACCTGTTATGTGTGAACCTAGCGACGAGCCATACAGTGAAAAGGAAGGACAACCACGTGCTTGCCAGATCCTCTACCAGGCTCCTATCTTTCTTCCAACTCTTTTAAGTGATCTTTGTTTTTTTAAAGTAAAGATGATTGCAACTAGGGTTAACTAGATATGTTGAGGTTCACACTAACGTTATACTAAAAGATTTTCCATTCTTTCCTTATCCTAGTTACCCATCGCTCTATTTAGAGAGAACATAATTACTGTATACTATCTGTGGAATCGATATATATATATATAACAATTCGAATATAGGCTCCTATATTTCTAAATGGAGAGATATACATTTGTTTATTCGGGAATAAATACATGCACAATTACACGTAAAACTAGTGAACACTTATTCAGATCTTGTTTTAATGTAACATCATCAATTGGGTACGTAAGTCATAGATAAGTTGTTCACAGAGTGATTTACTATTCAGTCTCTTATTTTGAAAAATGTTATTTATCACGCTTCATGAAGTAGAATTAATTTTGTGTATCATTTTGAGTTGTCTTAAACTCTATTCGTTCACGTAGCAGTAACTTACCTCTCGGCGAGGATTCTCAGTCATACATACATGACTTATTTATTTATTTAATCCCTTCATGAATTTATATTCATAAGTATTACACTTTGAGTTCTTTGAGTTTAATATCCTGTACAAGTATGCCTTCGCAGTAACTATTTTTTACCTTAGGCGGAAACTAACCTTGTATTTCCCCGTTTTCTATCAGGACACCATTTATTGTGTTCGAGACTTAACATCTCTGTGTATACTTATTTGCATTTTTTGGTAGTAACATTGTGATTATTTATATGTTCTATTAGTGACCTTCTTTTATATTAATAGATCATTACTATTCTAGTATATCCATAGTATCTGTATTCATTATTTATGTTCGATCATAAGCCTTATTTATATATATGAGGACCGATCGTAATATATTATAATCTGACTTATGAATTGTACCCTAGCTGTTAAGGAATAAAACTTGTGAAACTTTATTGTGTATTCTGTATTCATTGATTATTAATGTTGTGTATTTATAATACTAAAGTTCGTTATCTCCTAGTGAGAGAGTTGTGATTGACGTAGTTTCCTAAGGTGGAAAACGTAATCACCATAAAGCACGTTGATTTATAACGTCGCATGACAAATATATTAAATGTTGCTAGGTATCTGATATGTTGGAAAGCACATATATGCATGTATATGCATTCAGATGTCTCATTGAAGTATTATTGAAAAAGAAGGAGTGATTAGATTAATACAAATAGTGACAAGCTCTGTCATTATAACAAATTGATGGGAAACAATATCCTTAATTTAGATACCATGGCAACCAAGGGTAAGGCAAATAAGAGAAGACCATGAGATAAAATGTTGGGTCGTTTATGAGGTCTGTGAGCTATTTATTGACTCCGACCCTTCCGGAGAGAGAGAGAGAGAGCACAATCTTAGTTAGAATAGCCGCATAATAAATTCGTAAGTAGACACATTATTTAAAAGAGGTTATTAGTTTCCTGGTCGTGCTTCTCAAACGAAAACACAATGCCGTCAGTGCAATACTGGTGTAGTTTCACACAGCTCCGGGATTTGGCTATTAAACTTGACACTTTCTTCCTACAAAAATGATTTCGTATATATTATTCTGGTATGTTCTGAGAGTAACATCATGATTATATGAAAGAAAATTCCCATTACTCTCATTGTAAAACTATTAAAATATTTCAAATAATGTTACTTCGCTTGCAGCTGAAAATACTAATCGGTAACCACTTATAGCCATTCTGCATTATACACAAAAAGTCATTGTACTCGTGTGTGTGTTTGTGCATTGTTAAACACGTATTTATAATGTGATGGCTATAATCGGACAGTTAACTTAACAGTGCTCTGAACACATTTAAGATAATTTATGTGTATTCCAGTTACTTCTACCATCCTATATAAATAGTACTAGTCAAAACTATTATATATTCATGAGGACTGTCAATGGAAAGTGATGAAACCCGAATTTACACAATTCACGAGGAGAGCTCGCAGCGAACTATTGATATTTGCTGAATACTAATTTATTAAAGTACCTGAGCCTTTCGTATGTACAGTACCTGTCTACATATAAATGTATTTAAATTGAATTATGAATGAGTTCTCTCTCTCTCTAATATCAGGAATTGTCCCCAGGATCAGTGTATAGAGCCTGTTCTTCAACATGGCTACCGGCATTTATCGTCGGCTTGCCAACCTGTGCAAGGAGGAGGACATCGGATTCGTCAATACCTTGGATGCTTTCTATCACAAAGATCATCTGTTTTCGAAGGACGGAGTACATCTGAACCAGGTGGTAGCAGCAAGGTTTGTCTGCTTGCTAAACGATGCAGTGAAGGATTTTTGGAAAAGATAGTTTATATTATTTTACTGTCATTATTTATTTATATTATTTTTATATTATTATTATTTTATTTTAATTTATTTACAGAGTCAACCGAGGACTGCCAGGGATGAAGACCGAGGACAGCCATGAACGTAAAGGGTTGACCTGCAGCGCTACCACAGACATCAGCAATATTCGCTAATTATTTGCAATGCTTCTCTACATTTGCCTTTGGCAGCGCTGCATATTTCACGCGACAGATGGGGTGAGAGTCTCAGTGACCTGGCAGACGTGCTGGAGAGCGGACGGGAGCCTGCCGCGCTCCCGCTCATTCATTCGCACTCATCTCCACAGGCTTTAATGGGTTTAAATTGCAGTTAATTGCCATGCCGTTCAATAACAGGTCCTGCAATGAAAGAGTTAAAATACAAATTAATTCATTGGAAAATATATTTTTACATATAACTATGTTTTTATCATTGTTCGGATTTTTATTATCAATAAGACCAAGATATTAATGGTCATTAACAATTTAATATATTACCATTTATGATAACTTCAGGCACTAATGTTTGATCTTTATAGCATTTATAAAACATACAGACTGCCTTATTTTTGTTTACCTGGCAAATACGTTACCATGGCAATGACTATCATTGTGCCAGGCGAAGTTATGGCATTTTGGCAACTATTCAGTGGTGTGGTAATTTCCAGAGCTGGGCACTTTCGCTAACACTTCCGCAAATAGCCAATTTCCCCATGGCGAAAGTGTCATTTTGGTGGCGAACTTGCGTTGGCGGCAAAATGGCCGCCTATCTGCGCATTTGTTGGTCTGAAAATTACCTCCATGTTGCTAACCTTGAGTCCGCAAAACTCTCATCTGTGGTAAACACGGCACCGCGGCCCCCACCACTTCCAGCGCCCGCCAAAAGCCAAGCCAACTAGCCTACTTTTTGTGCTGGAATCTAGTGCACTCTCTATATTTCGTGAATTTTCGTATGTGATTTGATGTGTGAAAATGCTAAGGAAGACATGATAATAAATATTGCTTAAAGGTAAACACAAATATTTGAATACTTGGAGAGATTCGATCGTAGGCCTATCCAACAATTTCTCTTCCTCGTCTTTCCCTCCCCTTTCCCACTCTGATGGCACAACCATCACTTCTTCCTCTGACAAAGCTAAACTCTTCGCTCAAACTTTTGCTAGAAACTCCACCTTGGATGATTCCGGTGCTATTCCTCCCTCTCCGCCCTCCTCTCTCTTACTTATGCCTAATATCCTAATCTCTTCTAAAGATGTACTTTCTACCCTCTCTGGGCTTAACACTAATAAGGCGTACGGTCCGGACGGTGTTCCTCCTGTTGTTCTCAAAAACTGTGCTTCCGTGCTGACTCCCTGCCTAGGCAAACTCTTTCGTCTCTGTCTATCCTCTAACGTCTTCCCTTCATGCTGGAAGTTTGCTCACATTCAACCTGTCCCAAAGAAGGGTGACCGCTCTCAACCCTCCAACTATCGTCCAATTGCTCTTATCTCTTGTCTTTCTAAAGTTTTTGAAACTATTCTTGCTTCCAAATTTCTTAAGCATTTCTCTTCTCATAATCTGCTCTCAGATCGCCAGTATGGCTTCCTTAAGGGTCGCTCTACTGGTGATCTTCTTTCATATCTTACTAACTCTTGGTCATCCTCCTTTCGGGACTTCGGTGAGACTTTTTCTATTGCACTAGACATATCGAAAGCCTTCGATAGAGTCTGGCATAAATCTTTAATTTCTAAACTACCCTCCTTCGGTTTCTATCCCTCCATCTGTGCCTTTGTCTCTAATTTCCTTTCCGGCCGTTCCATAGCTGCGGTTGTGGACGGCCATTGTTCACTTCCTCACCCTATAAACTCCGGTGTTCCTCAGGGCTCTGTCCTATCTCCTATTCTCTTTCTAATTTTTATAAATGATCTCCTTAACTGTACCTTAATTCCCATCCATTCATACGCAGACGACTCAACCTTACACTACTCCATTAGTTTTTCAGAACGCCCCAGCCAGCAATCTCTCAACGACAAACGTAATGAAGCCATAGAACTCTTAAATTCTGATCTAAATACTATTTCCAATTGGGGCAGAGAAAACCTTGTTAACTTTAATGCTTCCAAAACCCAATTTCTCCATCTATCTACCCGTCAGGATCTCCCAGCGGACTATCCCTTATTCTTCAACAATACAAAAATCAACCCTTCATCTTCTCTCAATATTCTTGGTGTCTCTTTTTCTTCTGCTCTCATTTGGAAGGACCATATTACCAGTCTTGCTAAGGCAGCCTCCCAGAAGCTGGGTGTGCTCAACCGCCTTAGGGGGTTCTTTTCCCCTGCACAGCTTCTTGCTCTGTACAGGGGCATAGTGCGCCCTTGTATTGAGTATTGTTCACATGTGTGGGGAGGTTCCTCTCACACCGCTCTCCTAGACAAAGTTGAAAGGAAGGCCTTTCGTATCATTAACTCCCGTCCACTCACCAACTCTCTGCAATCTCTCTCTCTCCGCCGCAATGTTGCATCTCTCTCGCTATTCTATCGCTACTATAATAATCAGTGTTCTTCAGAGCTATCCCAGTGCATACCACCTCCTTTACCTAGGGCACGTGGTACCCGTCTTGCAACTCAATCCCACCCCTACTCTGTGCAACTCTCCAACCCAAGAGTGAAACGTTACTCTCAAACTTTCTTCTACTCAACATCTGAGCTCTGGAACTCTCTCCCAGAATCAGTCTTTCCCTCTTCCTATGACTTAAATTGCTTCAAACTCCGTGTGTCCAGGCATTTTGGCTCGAACGTCCCTTGATTTTGGCCCTGTCACTCTTTCAACTATGGGGGAGGCACTCGCTATAGGCAGTTATGCCTTTTGCCTCCCTCAATCACATAGAAAACAAAAAAAAAAAAAATTCATTGTAACTTCCTCCTACTTTTTACCATGTCAGATTTCTTTCCTAAGTACCTTTAAGGGGGGCGACCTGCTTTTGTATCTCACTCTCTCTTAGTTGTATCCATTCGGCCCCGTTCACCCTACTGTTTTAAGACATTTATCCATATCCAGGTGTCGATATTTTCCTGGCGAGTGATAGAGAGGCAGTATTTTAGTGAGAAATCCGGCTTTACCAGAGACATTTTTCTGTCAAAAAATGTACAAATTTAGCCAGCTATCTAACACAATATCCAAAATATGGTAGCTCGCTATCGCTGGCCAGGTATAAATGGACTCCTGGATGGGAATAATCGTCTTAAAACAGTATGCTGAATGGGGCCAAATTGATATAACCCAAAGAGAGGAAAAAGGCAGGTCATTCCTCTTAAGCTCACCTCGCAGTTTTGATTCTCTCCATGCTCTGTTCATGTGACCGGAAGGAGTGACGGGATTTTCCACCTATAAGGTGTGTGGCAGGGCAGGAGAGGTAGGTTGAGTGAGAAGGTTTGGGGAACACTTAGACTTGAGATATGGGGACGATCGCAGCCCCCGAGATTTCCTCTTAACCCATTCTTTACCGGCAACGTCTTTTTAACTATAACCTGGCTACTATTAGACGATGTGATTAGTTTCAAAAGGGCCTCTAGAAATTTATATACTTCGGACTATCTCACTTAACCCATTTTACTACCACATATCCTTCTTAAACTGCACAAAACCCTCTAAATACACCCATAATGAAAATATAAAGATGTCGCCGGTACAGAAGAGGTTAACATAGGGAAATTCTCATTGTATTATTTAAATCTACATTTGTATGAATAAACATCGTGGTTTGGATACAGAGATAATTTTCTTTACCTGAACAAGAGAGTGAAGGCTAAATGGTGGCAGCATTACTATTATTTAATAAGAATAGAACAATCATATCTATCTTATATTATCTATCAATCAACAAGAGAGCAGGAGTCAGAGCAGAGAACCTACAGTATACTTCAATCAACCTAAACTACATTAAACCAAATCTATAAACCTGTAAGGTAACCTCCCAAACGGTTAATCTAACATTACCTAATTAGGAACGACACCCTCAGTACTCCTAACTTGGTATCAACAAACCATTACATAACATGGTGGTAGCGGTGGGATACGAACCTACGCCTCCGAAGAGACTACATGACACAGTTCAAGAAGAGAGTAGATAGTATTTTGCGCACTCTGTAAAGAGTGTAGTGAACTAAACAGTCTCTCTCCTTCCACTACGAGTATCTCCCCGGAATGGACCGCAAGGTCCATACTAACTATTCCTTGTAAATCTCTCTCTCTCTCTCTCTCTCTCTCTCTCTCTCTCTCTCTCTCTCTCTCTCTCTCTCTCTCTCTCTCTCTCTCTCTCTCACACACACACACTCTCTCTCTCTCTCTCTCATTGTCCCTTCTGCTAACCACCCCTACAGGAGAACCAGGAGGCCTTCCAGTACGCCTCGATCATGGTACCCATCACCTATCTCTCTCTCTCTCTCTCTCTTATCATTTTTTTCTTTTTTTTCTTTTTTATTATATTTTATTTTTATTTTTTTTAAACTGGATTAAAATCCTTGGTGAATACATACTCTGGTTAATGGTATAAACCTGGTATGAGTTTGTATAAGCTAAAGGGGAATAATGTGTCCATACCACGGCCTGTCACTCTTACTATCAACTTTTGCAATATTCGCGGCCTTTCCTATAATTTTCACTCTATCGAACACCATCTCTCCTCTTCCAAACCTGATCTTTTTATTCTCACCGAAACTCAGGTGTCTGAAGAAACTGCCTTCTCTGTATCCTCCTACTTTCTCTATCCTAGTTTCAAAGCCAATGGCGGATGTTGTGCATACGTGCACAACAAAATCACTTGCTCTCGTGTTCCCGATTTCGACTCCTCTGAATTCTCAACTTTATGGCTCAAACTATCCTGTGGTGGATTGTGTTCTTTTATTTAATAATTTTCATTTTAGTAAGCGTTGTTTCCACATAGCGATTTTGATAATTTAATTTGACTTTATAATTATTGTCCTTGTCCCAATTTTGGTTTGTTTAGTTTGCAAGTTTTACATTTTAATTCGCATACTAAATATTTCTGTGCTGTCTATCTTTCCCCTAACTCTACCGACTTTCCCAAATTCTTCGACTATCTAAACTCTAAAGTAGAACACATTCTATCTATCTCTCCCTTCTCTGAAATCTCCATCTTAGGAGATTTCAACGTTCACCACCGCCAATGGCTCTCCTCTCACTCTACTGACCCACCTGGTGAACAAGCCTACGTCTTTTCTATCATAAATGACATAGAGCAGCTGGTCCAGCAACCCACCCGTATCCCGGATCGCTTCGGAGATCGGCCCAACATTCTTGACTTATTTCTGACTTCTAACCCTTCTTCTTATACTGTCAATCTTTTCTCTCCTTTGGGCTCCTCCGACCATAAACATATCTCCGTCACCTGTCCTATTTCTTCAGTATGGCCATCCGATCCTCCCAGCCGGCAGCGCTTGTTGCACTTTGGCGCTGCCGACTGAGAGGCTCTCCGGCAGTACTTCTTTGATTTCCCATGGAATGACTTCTGCTTCCGTGGCCGAGGACCCTCGGAGAGTGCTGAACGTATTACTGAGGTAATCCTCTCGGGCATGGAAGCGTACATCCCATTTTCTTTCTCTCAGTCCAATGCAAAAAAATCTTGGTTTACTCACGCTTGTTCTACTGCTGTCCACAACAAGGAGGAAGCATTCAAACGGTACCGACGCCTTAAAACTCAAGAATCTCATTCTTCCTATGTTTCTGCCCGGAATCAAGCCAAATCTGTTCTTCGACTTGCCAAGCACTCTTTCATCAATAATAAATACCCTGAACTATCCAACTCTAGCTCTTCCCAAGCTTTCTGGCATCTAGCCAAAACCTCTCCAACAAATTTTCTTCCTCGTCTTTCCCTCCCCTTTTCCACTCTGATGGCACAACCATCACTTCTTCCTCTGACAAAGCTGAACTCTTTGCTCAAACTCTTACCAGAAACTCTACCTTGGAAGATTCCGGTGCTATTCCTCCCTCTCCACCCCCCTCTCTCTTACTTATGCCTAATATCATAATCTCTTCTAAAGATGTACTTTCTACCCTCTCTGGGCTTAATACTAAGAAGGCGTACGGTCCGGACGGTGTCCCTCCTGTTTTTCTTAAAAACTGTGCTTCCGTGCTGACTCCCTGCCTAGGCAAATTCTTTTGTCTCTGTCTCTCCTCTAATGTCTTTCCTTCTTGCTGGAAGGTTGCTCTCATTCAACCTGTCCCAAAGAAGGGTGACCGCTCTCAACCCTCCAATTATCGTCCAATTGCTCTCATCTCTTGTATCTTTAAAGTTTTTGAAACTATTCTTGCTTCCAAATTTCTTAAGCATTTCTCTTCTCATAATCTGCTCTCAGATCGCCAGTATGGCTTCCTTAAGGGTCGCTCTACTGGTGATCTTCTTTCATATCTTACTAACTCTTGGTCATCCAACTTTCGGGACTTCGGTGAGACTTTTTCTGTTGCACTAGACATATCGAAGGCCTTCGATAGAGTCTGGCACAAATCATTAACCCTTAACTGGCGGCGCGCAACATATGTCGAGTGAAATAAATTTGGACTAAGTGGCGGTCCACGACAGCTGTCGAGCGCCATTTTCAGCACGTAATGTTGCTGAGAGAGAGAGCTGAGCGGTGGGACGAGCGTAGTAACCTTATGACCGCTCCCCACGACCACCGTGGACATACTGCACTGTATTCTACTTTCCTCTCCCCTTTCTCACTCTCTACACAGGGAATTATGTAAGGAAATTACCTTATTTCAGGGTTTTTGCACTCGTGTTGCACGATCGTTGCAAGAGAACCAGTGGTCGTACAAGGATGGTTCAGGTATCATTGGAAAGCTCTGTTTACGCCCTTTCAGGGATAGATATTTGTTTTACGCTCTGGGTCTTATTTAGGCATGAAAATTATCACGTAAACAACCCTATTTAGGGTAAAAAAAAAAAAACGCTGTGCGGTACGGTCAAATATACCGCCTAGCCCGCCAATAAGGTGTTAATTTCCAAACTGCCCTCCTTCGGTTTCTCTCCCTCCATCTGTGCCTTTGTCTCTAATTTCCTTTCCGACCGTTCTATAGCTGTGGTTGTGGACGGCCATCGTTCAATTCCTCATCTTATCAACGCCGGTGTTCCTCAGGGTTCTGTCCTATCTCCTATTCTCTTTCTAATTTTCATAAATGATCTTCTCAACTGTACATCTAGTCCCATCCATTCATATGCAGACGACTCTACTTTACACCACTCAATTAGTTTTCCAGAATGCCCCAGCCAGCAGTCCCTCAAAAGTAAATGTAATGAAGCCATAAAATGCTTATCTTCTGATATAGCTTCTATTTCCAATTGGGGTAGAGAAATCCTTGTTAAATTTAATGCTTCCAAAACTCAATTCATCCATCTTACTACCCGTCAGGAACCTCCTGAGGACTATCCCTTATTTTTCAACAATACAAAAATCAACCCTTCGTCTTCCCTCAATGTTCTCGGTGTCTCTTTTTCTTCTGCTCTCACTTGGAAAGACCATATTACCAGTATCGCTAAGGCAGCCTCCCAGAAGCTGGGTGTGCTCAACCACCTCAAGGGGTTGAGCACACCCTGTGCAGCTACTTGTTCCATAAAATGGAGTATCTGTAAGAGAATTGCCGTTGGTAATGAAATGTATGCCAGCGAGGTTCCTCAAGAGCAAAAGGTGCTTGTTCCACTCTTCTTGTGGTACGTAGAGGATTCTCTCTCTCTCTCTCTCTCTCTCACAAGTTTCCCTTCTGCTGGCCACCCCTACAGGATAACCAGGAAGCCGTCCAGTACCCCTTGATCGTGGCCATTGTGGTAACCATCACCTTATCTCTCTCTCTCTCTCTCTCTCTCTCTCTCTCTCTCTCTCTCTCTCTCTCTCTCTCTCTCTCTCTCTCTCTATCTCTTTCTCTCTCTGTCTCTCTCTCTCTCTTTCTCTCTCTCTCTCTCTCTCTCTCTCTCTCTCACGTTGTCTACCCCTATAGGATAACCAGGACGCCTTCCAGTACGCCTTGATCGTGGCCATTGTGGTACCCATCATCTTCGGCATCATCGTGTTGGTGGGATTCTTCGGGAACACGTTGGTGGTCATCGTTATTATTGTCAACAAGACGATGAGGTCCACCACCAACTATCTTATATTCAGGTAAGGGAGAGATATATAGATAGATAGATAGTTATGTTATAAATATATAGATAGATATGTTATAGATATATAACATAGATAGATGGATAGATAGGTATAGCCTCTTAGGGAGCACTCTGTTGGTCGCTATAAAAAAGACGATGAGGTCCACTACCAAGAGATAGAGAGAGAGAGTGTTATGGAAATAGGTAGATTAGTTAGGTACACTCGAATGCCATAGGCTGCAGTCCACTCATATGAATTGGTGGACCCTTTGTGTTTTTCTTTTATCAATTGTAACTATCTGGATTGACATTTGGATTGAATTTGCTTTTCAATAAATAGTATAAATAGTTTTGTAGTTAATGCATATACAATCAGACTGTAAGGTATTATTTCATAGATTCGTTTCCGGATATATACTTCCATACTAAGAAATAGGTGCAGTCCATGAATAATTAATAGTGGGCTAGATACTATGGCATCCCATTGTACAATCGGGGGTATTAATGTTGTCAAAGATTCAAGTGGTTTTCGCTCATAAAGTGTCATTGGTACCTCTATAGTTACTGGGAAAAGTGCTTATCCCTCAGAGTATTAGTCAGTGTCCGAAACTTTGTGAAATATCTGAACACACTTATCAACCTCGATTGTACATAATCAGATAGATATATAAATATGGATAGAAAGATAGATAAATAGACTGGGCAACGCGCTAGTTGTCGTTGTCATCGTCGCTAACAAAACGATGAGGGAGAGATAGAGAGATAAATAGATAGATACAGTATAATATAGACAAATGGATGGATAAAAGCCGCAAATACATGAATCTCCAAAACCCATATCGGTCCATATATCTCTACCATATTGCTTCTGATCGTGGTTACACTGCTGCATAACCTACAGTTTAAAAGGATCTAAAGATCTATCTTCAATAATTACTAAACTATTACAGAAAAAATTAAGAAATCTTGTTTAATAATAGGTGTTTGAAGTTTGCTATTTAACAGAACACTCTAAAGTAAGTTGCATTATTTCATTATGCTTTCATTATGGACATTGAAAGTAGATATATATATATATATATATATATATATATATATATATATATATATATATATATATATATATATACTGTAAACATGAGTACGGTACGATGCTATGTTGCTTTGAATCATGTATACACATTTTCTTTTCATTAAATATATCTTTCCATCAAATTTTCGAAAAGGTAAGGGATTGAATTGTAGCTCCTTACTAATGCTGTCCTTGATTTATGTATTTCGGAGGTAATTTTTCTCAGTTAACCCATAGACTGCGGGAGATGTTCCAGAACGCCATGGCAATTTACAGAAATGTACAGGCTTTTAAAGCCTCTTAAAGCCTGTAGAATCGAATGAGCGAGAGCGCGGCAGGCCACCCATCGTCTCTCCAGCCAGCCGGCCGAGGCACTGAGGAGTATGAGCCATACTGTCACTAGACATATAGCACTGCCAAATGCAAATATAGCGCGACATCAGCGATAATTGCTCAGTATTAGCGAATGTCTATGGTAGCACTGCGGACGAAGCCCACGCGCTACGAAGTTCATTCTGGTTAATCAATCAGGAGTGCCTGAATGAGCCCTAACATGGCGGAAATATGTGGAAATATGCCCACAGTGAAAGTGTTAAAGGCTTCAGTCTGTATCAGAATTAATGACTACTACTGTACATATTAACCCTTAGAAGATCCGATTATGCATTTCATTTCTGTTTTCTGGTTATTATCAGAAGATTTTATTCAGATTAGGATGGATATATGAAAGTCAGAGGGCTAATTGTGATAGTCTTTACCCTTATAATTCGCACAGATCCTTCCTAACTGTATAGAATCGTCTAATGATAGCCAGAATATACTGTCAAAATGCGTCATAATCTTCAATGGGTAAACAATACTTATAATGATATAGTTATTTTCTCTCCCCAGCTTAGCCATGGCGGACCTGCTTTTCATCGTGTTCTGTGTACCGTTCACAGCATCAGACTACATCCTGGCGTCGTGGCCGTTCGGTAACATCTGGTGCAAGACAGTACAGTACCTCACCTACGTCACGGCTTACGCCTCCGTCTACACCCTCCTGATGTTATCCTTCGACAGATTCCTGGCCGTGGTGTATCCCATACCTGCGATATCTAGTGAGTATTGTCGTATACATCTCATTTTGTTTTACCTTTCAAGCTCTCACAGATCCTTCTTAAGCTGTAAAAAATTGTCTAATGATAGCCAGAATAAACTGGTAACTGCCGTCATAATCCTCTAGGGGTCAACTAAGTATTATGATTACAGCAAGTACAATCAGTTAACCTTTTGAAGATTATCTCGAGCCTATATTTTGCTTACTTGCTCCTACTGTTCTTCATTTATGGACTTCTTTTCAGTCGTGCAACCCATCGCTTTCTTGACGAGTGAGTTTCGTTGTTATTTCATCTTGCATGGTAGGTTATTATCTTCCTTACACCCTCCTACTGTTATCCTTCGACCGATTTCTGGCCATAGTGCATCCCATTTCAGCGATATTCAGTGAGATCAATTGTTGCATCTATACCCTATTTCAAATAAGTTGACCAAAACCTTTACTTTGAGTATTAATCTTGTAACGATCTGTTTCTTAGACTGTTATGTTACACATATACACACATCGTTATATAATTAAACTCCCAATGCTCTCTCTGCTTGTAGGTTTATTAATGGTACTTATTGTTACTTACCTATTTGGAACAGGGACTGGTAGTATGATACTCTTTCTAACCCAAGAGTGAAACCGCTCTCAATGTCTTCATACCATTTAACTAGTACATTCCGGAACTCTCTTCTGCAGTCTATCATTCCAGATTCACATGACTAGAACTTTGATCTGATCGAAAAATTTGACTCCAAGTGTACCTTCAACTTGGCTTTGTGTCAGTCTTTTAGTCTGAAGGAACACTTCTTTTTAACTGACGATAAATTGAATCCCTTAGCAGCTAATTTATCGACACGTAATGGTAAAATATGAAACTACTATGTATCTGCATCATATTAAGACCAGGTTTATTTAATTAGCACCATTTTTCACGACATAATCTTAAAATAACCGAAAAATCCCGATTGGAACTTTGCAATTTACCGTCAGTTGAAGAGAAACATACTATAGCTACTGTCACTCTGCCCTTTTGCCTCCTTCACTCAAAGAATGCAATTAACACACTACTGCTGTTCTGTTTTAATAGGTTCAGACAGCTTGACCTTTTCTGTACCAGCGACGTCTATTATATTATATTTTAACTCTACTTAGATGATTTTATGCAGCTTAGGAAGGATCTGTGGTGGTTAAAAGGGTTGATTGAGATGGTCCGAAGTCAAATAATTGCTAGAGATCCTTCCTAAACTGAATAAACATCGTCTAATAGTTGCCAGAGTATAATGAAAAAGATGTCACTGGTACAGAAGGGTAAATGGTATTAAGGCTGTATGTAAAGATAATTGTACCATTCAGCCAAACATAGCTCTACAAATCACAGTCTCTGCTAAGTAAGGCCTTTTATTTTAATATGGTCAGGTACAATTATGCATTTGAGGATATCATGCTAACTCAAAATGATCGAATTCGGTATTCATAGGGCATTATTTTACTTCCTTATGGATCGGATGTGCAATACTAGCTTAGATATTATTTCACCATTGTGTCACTGGCGAGAATTCTACTATAACGGCTTTTGTTCATTCACTATTTCTCCTTTAATATAATTTATATCATACTACTGTAACATCTTTAGTTCACGCTGCCTCCTTTCAATACAATTCTAAAAAAACACATTAAGTTTCAACCACTCTACCTCTCGTATAGTTCTTAAATTCTACTTTACCTCTTCCCATTACAGTTCTAACACTCGGAACACTTAGAACAAAGCTGGGTGAAAAGATGCAAGTCCATTAATGTGGAGGGAGCTGCACCAAGGGGCGGACCAAGAAAGACGTGGGATCGGACTTTGCGGTCTGATCTTAAATCAAAGAATCTGACACAAGTGGGGCAACTCTTAACAGGATTGCCTGGAACGCTGCCATTAGGACGTGAGACCAGAACCGCGCTTCGTATGAAGCACTTGGTCTTTAAATTTGTGTATTTATTTGCTCTACAATGCTATTTTATATAATCAGTTTCATGCACAGGACTTTCTTTTCCTTACAGTTCGGACGGAGAAGAACGCCCTCCACGCGATAGCCTTCAGTTGGGTCCTGATCCTCACATCCTGTATCCCACTTTACATATGTCACGGCATCAAGGAGCAGAAGTTCGAGGGCGAGGTGTTCTTCCAGTGTTCCTTCCTAGATGATGACTACAATTACAGCGCCTTCCATGTGAGTACAGCTGAGGGTGTTCTGTAACTTAAATAGAACTACCGCGAGTGTAATTCCTGGTGGATTTACAACTAGAACCTTCAGAGATGAGCAATTTGCAAAACAATCTTGTGCACCAAGTTAGTACAGGTTCAGGGAAAAATAGACCCTTGGTAAATGTCCCGCATCTAACAATAGTAAATTATACAGTACTTCTAAATATGACATCCTGCTACAACACAAACTACTATCCTTCTGCTACATCCTGCTACAACACAAACTACTATCATTCTGCTACAACACAAACTACTATCCTTCTGCTACATCCTGCTACAACACAAACTACTATCCTTCTGCTACATCCTGCTACAACACAAACTACTATCCTTCTGCTACAACACAAACTACTATCCTTCTGCTACATCCTGCTACAACACAAACTACTATCCTTCTGCTACAACACAAACTACTATCCTTCTGCTACATCCTGCTACAACACAAACTACTATCCTTCTGCTACATCCTGCTACAACACAAACTACTATCCTTCTGCTACAACACAAACTACTATCCTTCTGCTACATCCTGCTACAACACAAACTACTATCCTTCTGCTACAACACAAACTACTATCCTTCTGCTACAACACAAACTACTATCCTTCTGCTACATCCTGCTACAACACAAACTACTATCCTTCTGCTACAACACAAACTACTATCCTTCTGCTACATCCTGCTACAACACAAACTACTATCCTTCTGCTACAACACAAACTACTATCCTTCTGCTACATCCTGCTACAACACAAACTACTATCCTTCTGCTACATCCTGCTACAACACAAACTACTATCCTTCTGCTACATCCTGCTACAACACAAACTACTATCCTTCTGCTACATCCTGCTACAACACAAACTACTATCCTTCTGCTACAACACAAACTACTATCCTTCTGCTACATCCTGCTACAACACAAACTACTATCCTTCTGCTACATCCTGCTACAACACAAACTACTATCCTTCTGCTACATCCTGCTACAACACAAACTACTATCCTTCTGCTACATCCTGCTACAACACAAACTACTATCCTTCTGCTACAACACAAACTACAATCCTTCTGCTACAACACAAACTACAATCCTTCTGCTACATCCTGCTACAACACAAACTACTATCCTTCTGCTACAACACAAACTACTATCCTTCTGCTACAACACAAACTACTATCCTTCTGCTACATCCTGCTACAACACAAACTACTATCCTTCTGCTACATCCTGCTACAACACAAAGTACTATCCTTCTGCTACATCCTGCTACAACACAAACTACTATCCTTCTGCTACATCCTGCTACAACACAAACTACTATCCTTCTGCTACATCCTGCTACAACACAAACTACTATCCTTCTGCTACATCCTGCTACAACACAAACTACTATCCTTCTGCTACAACACAAACTACTATCCTTCTGCTATATCCTGCTACAACACAAACTACTATCCTTCTGCTACATCCTGCTACAACACAAACTACTATCCTTCTGCTACATCCTGCTACAACACAAACTACTATCCTTCTGCTACATCCTGCTACAACACAAACTACTATCCTTCTGCTACAACACAAACTACTATCCTTCTGCTACAACACAAACTACTATCCTTCTGCTACATCCTGCTACAACACAAACTACTATCCTTCTGCTACATCCTGCTACAACACAAACTACTATCCTTCTGCTACATCCTGCTACAACACAAACTACTATCCTTCTGCTACATCCTGCTACAACACAAACTACTATCCTTCTGCTACATCCTGCTACAACACAAACTACTATCCTTCTGCTACAACACAAACTACTATCCTTCTGCTACATCCTGCTACAACACAAACTACTATCCTTCTGCTACATCCTGCTACAACACAAACTACTATCCTTCTGCTACATCCTGCTACAACACAAACTACTATCCTTCTGCTACATCCTGCTACAACACAAACTACTATCCTTCTGCTACAACACACACTACTATCCTTCTACTACATCCTGCTACAACACAAACTACTATCCTTCTGCTACAACACAAACTACTATCCTTCTGCTACATCCTGCTACAACACAAACTACTATCCTTCTGCTACATCCTGCTACAACACAAACTACTATCCTTCTGCTACATCCTGCTACAACACAAACTACTATCCTTCTGATACATCCTGCTACAACACAAACTACTATCCTTCTGCTACATCCTGCTACAACACAAACTACTATCCTTCTGCTACAACACAAACTACTATCCTTCTGCTACATCCTGCTACAACACAAACTACTATCCTTCTGCTACAACACAAACTACTATCCTTCTGCTACATCCTGCTACAACACAAACTACTATCCTTCTGCTACATCCTGCTACAACACAAACTACTATCCTTCTGCTACATCCTGCTACAACACAAACTACTATCCTTCTGCTACATCCTGCTACAACACAAACTACTATCCTTCTGCTACAACACAAACTACTATCCTTCTGCTACATCCTGCTACAACACAAACTACTATCCTTCTGCTACATCCTGCTACAACACAAACTACTATCCTTCTGCTACATCCTGCTACAACACAAACTACTGTCCTTCTGATACATCCTGCTACAACACAAACTACTATCCTTCTGCTACAACACAAACTACTATCCTTCTGCTACATCCTGCTACAACACAAACTACTGTCCTTCTGATACATCCTGCTACAACACAAACTACTGTCCTTCTGCTACATCCTGCTACAACACAAACTACTATCCTTCTGCTACATCCTGCTACAACACAAACTACTATCCTTCTGCTACATCCTGCTACAACACAAACTACTATCCTTCTGCTACATCCTGCTACAACACAAACTACTATCCTTCTGCTACATCCTGCTACAACAAAAACTACTATCCTTCTGCTACATCCTGCTACAACACAAACTACTATCCTTCTGCTACATCCTGCTACAACACAAACTACTATCCTTCTGCTACATCCTGCTACAACACAAACTACTATCCTTCTGCTACATCCTGCTACAACACAAACTACTATCCTTCTGCTACAACACAAACTACTATCCTTCTGCTACATCCTGCTACAACACAAACTACTATCCTTCTGCTACATCCTGCTACAACACAAACTACTATCCTTCTGCTACATCCTGCTACAACACAAACTACTATCCTTCTGCTACATCCTGCTACAACACAAACTACTATCCTTCTGCTACATCCTGCTACAACACAAACTAATATCCTTCTGCTACATCCTGCTACAACACAAACTACTATCCTTCTGCTACATCCTGCTACAACACAAACTACTATCCTTCTGCTACATCCTGCTACAACACAAACTACTATCCTTCTGCTACATCCTGCTACAACACAAACTACTATCCTTCTGCTACATCCTGCTACAACACAAACTACTATCCTTCTGCTACATCCTGCTACAACACAAACTACTATCCTTCTGCTACATCCTGCTACAACACAAACTACTATCCTTCTGCTACAACACAAACTACTATCCTTCTGCTACATCCTGCTACAACACAAACTACTATCCTTCTGCTACATCCTGCTACAACACAAACTACTATCCTTCTGCTACAACACAAACTACTATCCTTCTGCTACATCCTGCTACAACACAAACTACTATCCTTCTGCTACATCCTGCTACAACACAAACTACTATCCTTCTGCTACAACACAAACTACTATCCTTCTGCTATATCCTGCTACAACACAAACTACTATCCTTCTGCTACAACACAAACTACTATCCTTCTGCTACATCCTGCTACAACACAAACTACTATCCTTCTGCTACATCCTGTTACAACACAAACTACTATCCTTCTGCTACATCCTGCTACAACACAAACTACTATCCTTCTGCTACATCCTGCTACAACACAAACTACTATCCTTCTGCTACATCCTGCTACAACACAAACTACTATCCTTCTGTTACATCCTGCTACAACACAAACTACTATCCTTCTGCTACAACACAAACTACTATCCTTCTGCTACAACACAAACTACTATCCTTCTGCTACAACACAAACTACTATCCTTCTGCTACAACACAAACTACTATCCTTCTGCTCAAGAACAACCATTCTTGTTACATTTGCCATTCCAATGATAACATCACATTTTCTATATCCATTACAGATCGGATTAATAACGTCAATCTACTTTCTTTAATTCTGTAGTTATCAATATAGCAAATGCCCTACCATTGCTACCATAACAACATGCATCATATATTCATTTGAGAACTGGTTCCTAACAATGATATACATCCTTTAATGCTGTAGTTTCCAATTAAAATGTAAAACTTGCAAACTAAACAAACCAAAATTGAGACAAGGACAATATAAAGTCAAATTAAATTATCAAAATCGCTATGTGGAAACAACGCTTACTAAAATGAAAACTATTAAATAAAAGAACACAATCCACCACATAGGGTGTACATTACTACATGAGCAAGTTAATCTGTTTCCCAAGCAAACTAATCGCACATATAACAACGCACTATCGTCACGTTAAAGGAAGTAGTCAAGTTTGGGAAGTCCGGGACGTTCTGGCAAATTTTACTAAACTCTGCATGAATAAAGAAACTAAATGTTAAATGTCAAAATATTATTTAAAATCAAATTTGCAACATGACAAGACATTAACAATAGTACAAAATACAAATATTGATAAGATATCTATACTATTACAAAATAATATATAAAATACAGTACAGCACTCACTAACGATAGTGCTATCGGGTAGGTACCTGTAAGCATAGCATGCCTCAAGTGACCCCTATCAATAACTACCCTACAAATAACCTACATTTATAGCACAAATAAACTAAGGAAATCGCAAAAGTAAGCAATTGATACTATCGACAATGAATACATATAATATAAAGACAAATAATTGCAAAATATGAAGTAACAACAGATTTAAACAAAGAGTACTCTTTTAACAAGAACAATAAATTTAAAAAATCATCAATATTAATATTAATAATAGAAAAAGAAAAAGATAAACAATAAATACAGACAAAAAACAATAAATACAGACAAAAAGTAAGCAGAGGTTATACAAGAAACTTCAAGTTAAAAAGGCTTGATTAAAATTATTGATGTCAAATTTTAGAATACAGTCACAATAATTGACCCTAAAAAGATTAAATTTATGGAACAATTTACTTGCCTCAAAACCTCTGTCCACTAAGAGTCTGTATAGTAACCTAGCTCTAGCCCAAAAGTCATCTACTTTAGTGCAGATTTTACAAAATCTTATTAATTGGGAATAAAAACAATTATAAGTTATTTTACTATCGATATTACTACTAGGGAAAGGAAAGTTTATTACGTTAAAATTAAAATCATCAACTTTGTGATATACTTTAAGTATGCACTGTTCATTAACAATCTCTATATTTATATCAAGAAAATTTTCAACTTTATAATTTACGTTACATTGTGTGAGGTGAATAGAATTAGGGTAAATAAGTTTAGCAACTTGATTAAAATTTAACAAATTGCAAACAAGAATATCATCAATATATCTACTATTATTACTTAACAGTTTAGCAAGTGCTAATTTTTTGGGGATTTTATTTTTCTTGCTACTGTCAACTAAGTCTTTTATATATTTAAATTCTAAAGCAAGCAAGAATAAGTCTGCAATTAAAGGGCTAGCATTTCCACCCATAGGAATTCCTAATATTTGTTTGAAAATGTACGGGCCGAATCTAACATAAGTATTGAAAAGGAGGAATTTAAGGGCATCTTTAAGTTTAGTTCTATCAAAATATACAGAACTAGTGGGAGTAGAGCTAAGTGATGCATTATTAAAATATGTATAAACATTTATGAAATAATTACCATTCCTAACGAACCTGTCAAAGTGCAAATCTATAATAAAGCAAAGCTCTGAATATACTAAATCTAAAGGCAAATTGGTATACAAAGTTGAAAAGTCGAAGCTATGTACCGAGGTAACTTTCGGCATGGTATTTATTTTATCAATAACTTCTAACGAATTGTCAACACTCCAATAATAGTTAATGCCAGTTCTTCTCATGATGGTATTACAATATCTTTTATGAGTACTTTTAATGTATTTTAAGCAATTTACGACTTGTTCTGATAGAGTTTTAGTGGTAGCAAATTTTGCTCCGGCAATAAAGCGATATTTATAAGGTCTTTTATGAAATTTAGGTAACATGTATAATTTTGCAATGCACTTGTTCTTATCAGAAAGTTTAATATCAAATGTTATATTTTTCTTGGTATGTTCATCGATTAAGTTATCAATATTCAGATTATTTTGAATTTCATAAACAGAATTACCGCAAATATGTTTACGTAATATGTTACCCTTAATACCTAATTCTTTTTTCATGTTTTCAAGATAAAATTTCTTACATGTGAAGCTATAATTATTGCTGGCTTTATCTACTGTAGTGATTACAAAATGTTTATGTAAATTTATTAAATCAGCTTTAAGCTTATTATAATTATAGTCTATAAAATCTGAAAGATTAAATTCATTTTTAAGCGAGAAAATTTTATTTCTAATTAACTTAATTAATAATTTAGACCATGCTTCTAGTTCTCTCTCATCGCAGCACGCAATTTTTAACAATTTATCTTTTAATTTATTGACTGAAAAAACAATATCTTTTAAAATTATGTCCCATGTTACTTTATTACTCCCTATTCTAAATTTAAACCCTTTACGACATAGCTCCGCTAATTTGTCGTTTGCAAAATGTTTAACTAGTTCTACATCACCTGTTATATAGTTAATAACCTGTATAAGTTAATATAAGTATTCACCGACCAATTCTACAATAACATCCACTGGCAAACATTACAGCAACTACTACCATAATCCATTGCAGATTGGGTTCACAACAAAGAAATACTTTCTGTAATGTAGATACAAACAATAATTTCCAATACAAAGCATACCACCGAACAATGCTATCACTAAAAGCATAACACATTATTACAACCACCACGATACATCGTACAATATTGTAGTTCCAAATATAACAAACAACATCAACCATTACAACAGCAACTATCATCATTTCCTTCCAGATCGGGTTCATAACAACGATGTACATCTTATAATATTGTAGTTTCAAACATAATAATTTCCGATACAAATCACCAACTACTCTCACTATAACAACCAAACTCAACCACTACTACATCAACCACCATCTTTCCATTCCCGATTTGATTCATAACAACGATGTACTACAGTAATATTTGTTGTTCCAAAGATAACAAATCAACTACCTTTCCAGTCATGCATAACACACACCAACAAACATTTCAACAACAGCTTATATCCTTCCATTCCAGATCGGGTTAATAACAACGATGTACTTCCTGCAAGATTGTAGTTCCAAATATACCAAATCATCAATTGTTTTAAATACTGTAGGAACCATTGCTGAAACCATTACCATCGTTCCATTGCAGATCGGGTTTACGACAATGATGTACTTCCTGAAATTAAATAGTTCCCAATAAAACAAACTACTACTACCATTATTCTAAAACCACCTCCATCTTTCCCTTCCAGATCGGGTTCATAACAACGATGTACTTCCTGCCACTGACGGTGATCGTGGTGTTGTATCTGATGATCCTGAAGCGGCTGTGGTACGGTGTGGGCACCCGGAGCGTCGGGAGTGTCAGGGGCAAGAAGAGGATCACTAGGATGGTCGTTATTGTTGTCCTTACCTTCATCGTCTGTTGGTTCCCTATACAGGTGGGTGGTCTTTGTTGTTATTGTTGTTGTTATTTCCCAGGCTGTCTAGCCGAGCAGCCCCCAAGGTCCCGAGCAAAGCCAAGGCCATAACTGAGCCCACCCACAGAACCCTCCCTGCTTACCACTAATAAAGCCCAGGTGACCGAAGCCACTTCAAGGTGGCGAGCTGAGGAGTGCGCGGATATGCCCGGGAAACCAAAGCCCAACCCAAGGCCCTGTGCCCCTCAGCAATTATGAAGGGGAAGTTGAGTGGTCTTTGTTATTGTCTGTTGATAGTGTCTGTTATTATGTTCTGATGATCAAGAAGAGGGTCGCTAGAATGGTCGTTATTGTCGTCGTTACCTTCATCGTCTGTTGGTTCCCTATACAGATCCATTTACTTTAGTATTAAGTTCTAATTATTGGTAATTTTATGTAAATTAATTATATTAGTAAATTCATGTAACCGTAACTTTATGTTGGGTTTCAATCCGTTGCATTACATTATAGTAGCCAGTACTAGAGCACCTACAGCATAATGTTCGATTCCTTTTCAGTATGTTAACATATATCATTTGCTGGTTACTCATTTAGGTTAGTGGACTAGTGCTTAGTTGTGGCCAACTTCAACCACCATGATTGTTTATTATGTCTATTCACCTCCAATATCTATTGGTTGATCTAATTTATTATGTTCATTAAATAGTCATAGGCCATAGTGTGGTTGGTAGAGCACTCACCTGCAAACCGAGATGTTGAGGGCTCGAGGCTCCGGCCAGCCAGTGTGTTATTAGCTGACGACAGTGCTATGGGGGATGGTGCATTCTAGTAATATGTGGTAACTATCCACTTAAGTCCCTGAAACATCAGGGCACCCACCCTAGCCCCACTCTTGAGCAGGAAGTGCAGGGTAGCAAAAAAAAAACATATTAATGATATCCATTTCTTATCCTAACTCACTTTCAGTAATTAATTCCATATTTTATCCAAACTATCTGGCTTTCTCTTTCAGCTGGTGTTGCTGCTGAAATCCCTGGGTATGTACGAGATGACCACCTTCCACATCATCACCCAGATAGCCGCTCAGGTCCTGGCCTACATCAACTCCTGTGTTAACCCCATCCTGTATGCCTTCCTATCAGATCCATTCAGGTCAGTAGTAGTAATAGTAGTAGTAGATCACCTCCTGTGTTAACCCCATCCTGTATGCCTTCCTATCAGATCCATTCAGGTTAGTAGTAGTAGTAGTAGTAGAAATAGTAGTAGTAGTAGAAGTAGTAATAGTAGTAAGAGAGAGAGAGTGAGAGAGCCAGTCGTGAGTGTGTGAGTGTTTGTGCATTTGTGCCATGTCTTTCCTCGCAGATCCATTTAGGTGACTACGAGAGAGAGAGATAAATCAGTAGCTGGGGGTTTGTATGTATATGCGTGCATACTCGCTTTTAATATGTACAAAGTACAAAAGAGTACAACTGAAAACAAGAAACAACAGATCTTTGGACACTTACGAGGCTGCTTGTAACCAAACTACCTAGCCTAAATGAAAGATTGAACATAAACGAAGGGACGCGTGTATAATGACGTATATGCATATTCAGTATAATGAAGTTGCTACTCAAGAGGGTCTAACGTTTAATCATCTGCATCATGTTACTCTGAATTATCTTGATTTTGACATTATTCGTAATTGTTCTGTCAATTTCGGATAACATGTCACTTCTAGATTTATAACATATTATCTCACAGCAAGACTTTCAATTGTTAATATCATTTTTCACCTTCATCCACTTCGTCCCACAGAAAGGCGTTCAGGAAAGTGATCTCGTGCGGGCCTCAGCATTGCTCAGCGTTCAACGGACAGACAAACAACATGGAGTGCCGCCCCCTGAACCCCCGCCCCAGCCCCAAACCCCTACCCTCCAGTAACCTGACCATCACCAACACTAACCACACATGCTTCTCCCCCACGAGCCTCAACCACACCACCAGCACCATGGTCACCACCAGCTTCACCAATGGGGCTGCTTGTGATGATGCTTCTGGCAACCCCACGTCGGCGGAGGTACAAGTTCTCTCCAGTCAAAGAGGCTCCTCCACAGCCAACTATGGCGGGTTGAACAATGACTCCCATAGCCCTACGTCGGCGAAGGTTCGAGTTCTCTCCAGTCACAGAGGTTCCTCCACGGCCAACTATAGCGGATTGAACGATGGCTACCATAACTCCACGTCGGCGAAGGTTCGAGTCCTCTCCAATCACAGAGGCTCCTCCACCTTCAATTACGGCGGCTTGAACGATGTCTCCCATAACTCCACGTGAGAGATGGGATAACACAGAGTTGGAAAGTCGTTCCTCGCTCCTGCTCGTTGAACGAAGTAATAAAATACAACTATCGTAGCTTTAGTGATGGTTCATTTACCTGTTCGGGATTGAAAGAATGTCCCAGGGTTTGTAAAAACATTCCTCGTCCTGGTTTGACTTGTGAGCTGGTGAAGAAATATGGGTAACAGTTTGGTGGAAAGTGAGAGTTTGTAGCAAAGAACACTGTGTGACCATTACCTATGAAAACAAACTATAACTGTAGACTTCACGCGGTCAGTGAGAAAAACAAACACTAAATATTTGACGACACAATAAGTTAATTTAATAACCGTGAATAATATGATAGACAAGAAAGAGAGCATTCAAACACAGCTAGACCACAAACACTTACTAAGCAGTCTAGTTACTCTCAAAAATAATGGATATTTTGTTTATAGTAACTAAGAGAAGGTGAATAAAGAGTGTTGATATTATATGTTAGGAATGATACTGTAAATAAAATGGTGTCATATATTATCAAGTTATTCAAAGGTTATTAACCTTTTGAAGACTATTACGCATTGTGCAGTTTATCCTGGGTATCATTAGACAAGTTGATACAGTTTAGGAGGGATCTGTGGGAATTATAAGGGTAAATACTATCTCAACTAACCTGTGACTTCCACATACCCATCCGGTGGTGATGGGCTGGTCTGTCAGAGTGAGAACTGAGCGATCTCTGCCATACCCATAGCTTACTCTGACTGTTCCTTTTACTTATATATTTTCTAGATCTCAAGTGACGGCGTCTCTTCCGTGGATTGACCTCCCAATCTACCAAGATTGGAAGTCAAAGCGTCACATTTTTCCTTTGCCCCTCAACTTTCTCTTCATAATTGCTGAGGGGCACAGGGCCCTGGGTGGCGCTTTGGTTTCCCGGGCGTTTCCGCACCCTCCTCAGCTCCCCACCATGGAGTGGCTTCGGTCACCCAGGCTTTATTGTGGTAGGCAGGGAGGGTTCTGTGGGGGCGCTCGATTATGGCCTTGGCCTTGCTCGGGGCTTTGGGGCTGCGCGGCCAGGCAGTCTGGGGAACAATAACAACAACAACAACATACCCATCCTAATCTGGATAATATCGTCTAATAATAGCCAGAAAACAAAAGAAATGAGTAGTCCGATCTTGAACAATGTTAATATAGCAGAGTAAAGCTTTAATGTGATGGGTAATATTCTTGATCAATAATGAATGAGTGTGTAAGATGTTGAGTGAGATGTACACTCTGATACCATAGTCTTTACCCCACTCATAAACATTCGTGGGATTCATCTATTTCAAATTATGGAAGTATATCTCTGGAAACGATTTAATGAATATATTTGTCTATAAATCAACTCTAGAATTATATATACTATTAATTGAAAAGCTATTTATATCCAAAAATCAATACAGATACACAGAATTGCATAAAGATAAACATAGGATGTCCATAAATGCTTACTAGTGGGCTAGAGACTATGGTATCCGAGTGTACATTATGGGGAGAATTATTTTAAGAGAGGAAGACAAATATTGATACTGTCTATTTATAACTAATAAGATATATGTACTTGTGACTAAGCAATACATATGCGGTATATATTTTTGTATATACAGAAATCTTTAAGGGCAAATATCAGCTTGGGGCATTTTTTTCAGGACCCCTTTCTCCCTCATGCTTAGCCCCATTGCTTTTGAGATTGTCAGACGTTATTCCCATTAGTCTGGCGATTATTAAGAACTTTGACCCCATTTATGCCAATTATAAGGCCTTTCGTGCAATTTAGGTATCGATACTTTCCTGGCGAGCGATAGCGAGCCTGTAATTTAAGAGGAACCGGCCTTCGGCCGGAACATTTTTCTACCGAATACCAGTGACGTCCTTCTAACTATATTCTGGCTACTATTGGACGATTTTAATCAAATTCGAAAGGGCCTCCAGCAATTTACATGCTTCGAAGTATCTCACTTAACCATATTGTTACTACCACAGATCCTTCGTAAACTGCACAACATCGTGTAAATAAAGCTAGAATAATATATAACGGACGTCGCCAGTACAGAAGGGGTTAATATGTGTTGTTTTGGTAATAAAGGGTGAGTGTTGGGACCAGCTTGAGTTGGTCTGCTATTGAGCCCTGCAGACCGACCCAACATAGACCACACCCCTCTAGGAACCTTATTTTTTTTTTATTTATTTATTTTTTTTTTTTTGTTATGTGGATGAGGGAGACAAATGCAAAACTGCCTGTGCCGAGTGCCTCCCGCAGAGTTGAAAGAGTGACAGGGTCGAAATCAAGGAATGTTCGAGCCAAAATGTCTGGACACACGGAGTTTGAAACAATTTAAGTCATAGGATTAGGAAAGATGGATTCAGGGAGAGAGTTCCAAAGTTCAGCGGTTGAAATAGAACAAAGATTGGGAGTATCGTCTCACTCTTGAGTGTTGTTATTTATGTTATGTATATTTTTTTCTCGCTAGACCTCCATCAAGCTATAAAAATCACCCCCTTAATATAAATATGTACATTGTTCGGTAGCCAAAGGTTTTAAAATTAACAAGCTAATAGGACTAAGCATGAGGGAGAAGGGGTAAAACACAAAAAAATACCAACCTCCCCCCCCCCACCCCCTCTTAAGTCATTAGTCCTAAACACGTGGCGAAGCTTTTAGGAATTCGTTTCAAATATGCTAAAGTTTACAGTACCGGTTACGTCTGTGCTTTCTTTTCACTTAAACATTATGCTCTGCAGTGTGCAGTTGGGTCTGAGTACATGATTAGCTTGATATCCAGTATTCGATAAATGGATATATTGGATATATAAATGGATATATAAATGGATATATAATATATAATTGTCTTGATGGTGTAATGGTTAGAGTGTTTAAGATCTGTATGAGGTAACCCAGGTTTGAATCCCGGGAGGATCACATGCTTTCATTCATATCATGGGGAGGTGTTTGGTGTTGGGAGTGAAATAAATATAATATATTATATTATATTATAATGTGGTGTCCCCCAGGGATCGGTATTAGGTCCCCTGTTGTTTCTTATATACATAAATGACCTAGATTTAGGTATAACTAGTAGGATAAGTAAATTCGCAGACGATACTAAAATAGGGAGATCAATTGATTCAGATAGCGATATAGAGTGCCTCCAAAGGGATCTAGATACCTTACATGAATGGTCAGTAAATTGGCAGATGAAGTTTAACATTGACAAATGCAAGGTATTAAAGATAGGGAAGATGCAAACAAATGTTAAATATAAACTAGCTAATTTAGAATTAGAAAATTCAGATTGCGAGAAAGATCTAGGTGTGTTTGTTAGCAATGATTTGAAGCCTAGAAAACAGTGTATAAGCGTTCGTAATAAGGCAAACAGGATTCTCGGGTTCATCTCTAGGAGTGTGAGTAACAGAACTGCTGATGTTATCTTAAAACTTTACTTGTCATTAGTGAGACCCCATATGGATTATGCTGTCCAATTTTGGTGTCCTTATTACAGAATGGACATAGATTCATTGGAGAGTACAGCGTAGAATGACAAAAATGATCCATAATATTAGAAATCTTTCGTATGAAGAAAGGTTGAAGAAATTAGGTTTACATTCGTTAGAGAGACGCAGAGTTAGAGGGGATATGATAGAGGTGTTCAAGTGGGTTAGTGGGATTAACAAAGGGGACATGACAAATGTACTAAAGCTCAGTGATAGCGAAAGAACTCGTACCAATGGTTTCAAATTAGATAAATTTCGTTTCAGAAAAGATATAGGCAAATATTGGTTTGGTAACAGAGTTGTAGATGGGTGGAATGGACTACCAAGTGCTATAGTGGGATCTAAAACTGTAGGGAGCTTTAAGATACAATTGGATAAGCATATGGACGAGAAGGGTTGGGTGTGAAGGGGGATCAGCCGGGTTGGGCCAATCAGCGCTCTGCAGACCCCCATAATCCTGCGTTAATCTCTAACCGTTTTGGTAAGATGATCCTCAGGGTATTAGAGTGTGAAGCCTATAATTGGGCTTTGTAATTGAATTGGGGTTGTGTGGGACAGGGATCTGCCTTGCTTGGGCCAATCGGCTTTCTGCAGACTCCCATTTTCTTATGTTCTTATGTTCTTATTATAGCTATTTTTATATGTTTGTATGCAGCTTAGGAAGGACGTCTACCAATCAAAAGGCTACACACTATATCATGTAATCCTTTTAACTACCATTTATCCTTCCTAAGCTAAATATAATAGTCTAAATTTAGCTGAAATAGACGTCGACGGTACAGTAAGGGTTAACCCTAACAGTACCCGTGACGTTTCTGTTATTGGATTTCAGATTTTTTTTTCTATATTCCAACTACTCCCTCTCGGGCATAGGCTGAGAGCCTGTACATTCCACCGCTCAACACGGTGAAGCCCGTGAGGTCTTGTTCCAGTCTGGGGAGTGAGACATGTGAAGCATCCACCATGGCTCGAAGCAGCTCCATCTCTGAAGCGGCCGGTTGCTTCGCCCAAGTGCTTCACCGTCTCACCCTCCAGACTCAGACCCTCACTCTCAGAACGCCACCTATTGAGCAGTGAACTCACTAGGCATTGTCCCCTTGTAACATATTTTGAATATGGGAATATTCATACAGTGTTATTTAATCAGGGAACAATGAGGGTATTTTTTTGGCATTTCGGTGGGCTTTGTGGTAATGCACTGATACTAGGTACAGCACAAATTCAATCCCAATAATATCTTCCCATTGACATATCGGGATTTGAACCCGGGTCCATTGGATTACCAATCCAGTGGCATGACCACTCCACCACACCTCCCTTAGGTGTGGAGAGAGATATACGGTAGCTAAACAGCTTAATTGAAATAGTCTGCAGCCTTTTTAACCCACTAAGCCCCAGCGACGCAGCGTTTGTGTCAGCAATGTATGTAACGCTAAACTCCAGCGATGCAACAGTTGCGTCAGTGTTACTCCGGTCCCAATTACTTCGGTCCTATGGCACCTAGAGGGCTCCGATTTGTATGGGAACTGTGTAAGTATCCCACGCACCCATGCCGATAGTTGAAAACTCTCAAAGTCCAACCGTGTGCGCGTGAACGCGCAAAAACATGTTTTTTGGGGGAAATTGCCTTCAATTTTTTACTCTTGTAAAATCCGTTTTCGGGGGCTCCGTAGGACCATTTTTTGAGCTTTTTGATCGGTTTTTCGTGGTTTTTCCTTCATTCCTAACCCATTCGCTATTATTTCTGGAAAAAAAAAAATCAAAACTGGCTGGTCCCTGGTGGTACATTTATTAATAACTAGCTGGGGCTCAGTGGGTTAACTGATAGGCGTCCTTCCTAAGCTGAATAACGTCGTCTAATAGTGTCCAGGAATATGACGAAAAGGACGTAGCCGGTATTGAAAGGGTTAACCTTTGGCGAGTATTAGACCTTAAGGGGAGATATCCACTTGAGGGAATTTTGTCTTGACCCCTTTCTCGCTCATGTTTAACTACATTGCTTTTGGGAGTTTAAGACGTTCGCCCCTATAGTTTGGCGATTGTAAGATCTTTCGCCCCATTTCTGTAAATGTTAAGACCTTTCATGCCATCATGGTGTCGATTATTTTCGCGAGCCCGTAATTTGGGAGAAATAAGCCTTTGACCAGGACATTTTCCTACAGAAAAAAATGTACCAATTTATCTTGAAAGGAGGTCAAGGGGGGTGTAATTTTAAGCTTGATGGAGGTCTAGGGAACGAAACAAAAACCTCCACTTTACCCTTTGAGTACCAGCGACGTGTATTATATATTTTTTTCTAACTGTATTTTAGACGATATTATGCAGCTTTGGAAGGATCTGTGGTAGTTGAAAGGGTTGGTTGAGATAGTTTGAAGTTTTATTATTGCTAGACGTCCTTCCCAAGCTGAATGAAATCGTCTAATTGTTGCCAGAAGATGATTAAAAGGATGTCCCTGGTACTGAATGAGTTAAGGAAGTTGGAACCGAAGGTGTCAATACGGTCAATCGACTTTTTGGTCGATTTTGTTCATGTATTTATTATTTTTCTAGTTTCCTCCCTAGACCTCCATCAAACTTAAAAAGACAACCCCCGGATCCCCTTTCTAGACATATTTGTACATTTTTTGGTAGAAAAATTCTGCCGGTTTCTCCTAAATTATAGTCTCGCTATCGCTTGCAAGGAAACAATCGACACCTAAATGACAAAAATGACAAAGAAAAAGGGCAAAAGGTCTTAAAATCACCAAACTAATGGGCCGAACGTCTTATAATCTGAAACATAATGGGGTTAAACATGAGGGGGAAAGTTGTCCAGAAAAACGACCCATCTCCCCATAACATTATTGCCAACTAAAATACGGTCGGTCGTAGCGCTTTTTAATTAATGCATAGTATCACCAACCCACCAAGCAACTTGCAAATAAACCTTACTAATGAAATAAATAAAACTAATGAATACATGTGGTACTCCAAGGATTCGAACCTAGGATACTCACACCCAAATTCAGCGCACTAAATACATACAATCAAATTCAACAGGCCTTTGTATCCATCAGAGACCTACATTATTATTATTATTATTATTATTATTATTATTATTCTGTTTAACTCTTTCAAGATCCGGTTACACATTTCGTTTTTGTTTTCATGCTATTTTTTAAACGATTTCATTCAGATTAGGAAGGGTATAATTATGGAAGTCAGAAGGTTGGTTGAGAGAGTGTTTACCTTTATAATTCCCACAGATCCTTCGTAAGCTGTATAATATCGTCTAATGATAGTCAGATTAAACTGTCAACTACGTCATAATCTTCAATTGATGTTTACGAATCCAACTTCCTTATAACCAGAAACTCGTATGAGTCCAATTGCTAGGTCTGGAGTTATTGCATAAGAATACATGCTAATACTTTCCATAAACGAGGAGGTGTCTTTTCATTTTATGTTGGCAATCATCAGACGATTTAAGGCTATTTAGGGAGGATCTCTACGAATCTAAGGGGTCAAAACGAATTCAAATATGCCTCCGACTCCCACAGATGATACTATTGATATATTGATAGGAAACAAATGTTTAGCATATTAGTTTTGAGATTTAAAGACGTTCTTTCCGTTAGTTTGGCGATTTGAGACCTTTCGAGCCATATATTTGTCAATATTAAGACTTTTCCTGCCATTTAGGTGTCGATTTTTTCTTGGCGAACGATAGCGACCCTGTAATTTTAGAAGGAACCGGCCGTTGGCCGGGACATTTTTCTACCAAAAATTGTAAACATTTATCTTGAAAGGGGATCTATTTTTTTTTTTTTTTTTTAAGCTTGAATGAGGTCCAATAAGGAAACTCAAAAATGTATTAATAGATAAGTATATAGTCCAAAAACAAGCACTTCTTCCCTAAATAAGGAAAGGTAATCATAAGTATCGTACAGAGGAGTCTACCAAATCATTAGAGGGCCAGGGGTTCGGAAAAGTGTTATTTAATATATAGTTCTCCATAAGTATTATAGGTATATGTCCATCAATTGCGAATGTCGGTATATAAGGAAGTTGGAGTTGTAAACTTCGAATTACCATCTTAAATACGGTTGTCGTGCATTTAAAAATACACCATATCAAATTCAACATACTTTCTATCCAGCAGAAACCTACATAATTTTTTTTTTAATAGCGATGTTAACGGCTCCAACTTCCTTATACACCGAATTAACACGCATAATTTACTGATCACATAATATATCATGAACACATAAATATATTATGCAATAAAACAGTTGATGTCCTTTTATTATATTCTGTCTTATAACTTTAGCTTTCAGAAACATAATTTTAGTTTTACTATATTTGGTCTGAGGGAGATCTTTATGGTCCTTCTCTGTTCTGCTTAACTAGTTTGGAGGTCATAAAAGGTTTCGCGCCATTATTTTGGCGATAATAAGATGCTTCATCCCATCTAGGTGTAATTTTTTTCTGAGCGAGCGTTAGCAAGCCTGTAACTTATAATAAATCGGCCTTTGGCTGGCGAATTTTTCTATCACAAAAATTATGAATTTAGCTTGAAGGCGACCTCCTAAATTACAGGTTCGCTATCGCTCACCAGGAGAATCATTCTTTAGTTTCAAGGAAGTCTGGGGAAGCTGTTTTTTGTTTAGCCTGGTGGACAAAGTAAATTACATTGCTCGAAAATGGCATGAGCAAGCAATATCCTCTATACTAAGTAAGGCGGAGGTAGGCGATTTCTCTGGACTCCTTCTCTATCATGTTTAGCCCCATTAATGTTGAGATTTTAAGACATGCGTTCCCACAGTTTGTCGATTTTTTGTTTTTTCACTTAATTTCTTTGTCAATAGTTGGACCTTTCGTGATATTTAGGTGCCGATTTCTTCATGACGAGCGATAGCGAGCAGGTAAATTTAGGAGGATCCGGCCTACGGCGGGGATTTTGTTTTATTGAAAAATTAAAAGAATTATCTCGAAGAGGGGTCTACGATTTTTTTCTTTTGTTTTTCTTTTCGTTCTTTTTTAGCTTGATTGAGGTTTAGCGAGGAAACAATTAAACATATATATTAATCAATTTATATAAATAACTAGACCAAACAATAAACGCTACCCCTTTAAACAAAATATCATTATAACCCCCCAGACGTCGGACCAGATAGTGTTAACCCTTTTAGCACCAGTGCCGTGTGTTATATCTTATTCTGGCTATATTTAGACAATAGTATGCAGCTTAGGAAGGATGTGTGGTTATTTTATGTGGTTATTTCATGGTAGTTAAAAGGGTAGGATGAGATAGTTTAAAGCCTTATTATTACTAGCGGTCCTTCCTAAGCTTAATACAATCGTCTAATAGTTGCCAGAACATGTTGAAATGGACGTCCCTGGTAGTAAATGGGTAAATCATTTGGTAAGTCATCCACAGTTTGGGGTCTCTGTCACTCTTTTGGCTTGGGGGAGACACTCGTTACAGGCAGCCTGCCTTTTGTGTTCTTCATACTCATAGACAGATAGAAAATAAAATTGATGATAACAAGGTTTACAGCCCTTTGAGGATCATAACGTGTTTCACTTTTTGGGCGATTTTTGCATGTATTCATTATTTTTCTAGTTTCCTCCCTAGACCTCCATCAAATTTATAAAAAAACACCCATTAGATCCCCCTTCTAGATTAATTTGTACATTTTTCGGTAGAAAAAATTTCCGGCCGAAGGCCGGTTTTACCAACATTACAGGCTCACTATAGTTCGCCAGGGAAAAAATCGACACCTAAATAGCACGAAAGGTCTTAATATTGACGACGAAATGGGGTGAAAGGTCTTAAAATCGACTAACTAATGGGGCAAACATCTTAACATCTGAAAACTAATGGGGCTAAACATTTGATGAAGACATGGTTTACAGCCCTTTGAGGATCATGACACGTTTAACCCCTTCTTTACCAACTGGGTCTTTTTAACTTTATTTTGGCTACTATTAGACGATTTTATTCAGTTTCAAAAGGACCTCCAGAAATTAAAAGGCTTCGAACTATCTCACTCGACCACACATCCTTCTTAAACTGCACACAATCATCTAATTATAGCTAGAATCATATTAAAAAGACGTCGTCGGTACAGAAGGGGTTAAGGAGGGATGGTTCATTTCTTGGTCGATTGTTTACATTTATCTATTATCTTTCTTGTTTCCTCCCTAGACCTACATCAAACTTAAAAAAATAAACAAAAGGATCGCCCTTCAAGATATATTTGTACATTTTTCGGTAGAATAATGTCCCGGCCGAAGGTCAGTTCTTCCTAAATTACAGGCTCGCTCCCGCTCGTCAGGAAAAAAATAGACACCTAAATTACACGAAAATTCTTAATACAGTATTGACAAAGAAAATAGGCGAAAGGTTTTAAAATCGCCAACGAATGGGCCAAACGTCTTAAAATCTGAAAACTAAAGTGGCGAAGCATGAGGAACAAGGGGGACCAGACGAATTACCCATCTCCCTTGAACTCTATGAGGATCATGACGCGTTCTAGCAGTTTATTCTGGCTATTATTAGCCTACTTTATACAGCTTAGGAAACACCTCTATTACTCAAAGGGGTAAAGTCGATCTTTTTGTTCTCTCCTTTTCTCTCTTTCTTTGCCTTGTATCCATTCTGCCCCATTCAGCCTGCTGGTTTAAGACGTTTATCCCCAATCATGTGTCGATTTATTTCTAGCAAGCGATAGCGAGCCAGCATTGTATGAAGATATCTGGAGGAAATTTTCTATCGAAAAATGTACACATTTAGCCTGCTGTCACAATTGTTTTTTTAAAATATGCTGGCTCGCTACCACTCGCCAAGACAAAATCGACACCTGGATGGGGATAAACGTCTTAAAACAGTAGGATGAATGGGGCCGAATTGATACAACCCAGAGAGAGAGAGAGGGGGAGAGAGAGAGAAAACATAAATAAAACTAGGTGGGCCCCCTTATACTTTTGACTCAAGCATATGCCTCCTTTACTAAATAACATAGTCTAATGATAGCCAGCATATACTGTCAAAATGCGTCAATAATGATAGCCAGCATATACTGCCAAAATGCGTCAATAATGATAGCCAGCATATACTGTCAAAATGCGTCAATAACGATAGCCAGCATATACTGCCAAAATGCGTCAATAATGATAGCCAGCATATACTGCCAAAATGCGTCAATAATGATAGCCAGCATATACTGTCAAAATGCGTCAATAATGATAGCCAGCATATACTGTCAAAATGCGTCAATAATGATAGCCAGCATATACTGTCAAAATGCGTCAATAATGATAGCCAGCATATACTGCCAAAATGCGTCAATAATGATAGCCAGCATATACTGTCAAAATGCGTCAATAACGATAGCCAGCATATACTGCCAAAATGCGTCAATAATGATAGCCAGCATATACTGCCAAAATGCGTCAATAATGATAGCCAGCATATACTGTCAAAATGCGTCAATAATGATAGCCAGCATATACTGTCAAAATGCGTCAATAATGATAGCCAGCATATACTGCCAAAATGCGTCAATAATGATAGCCAGCATATACTGTCAAAATGCGTCAATAATGATAGCCAGCATATACTGTCAAAATGCGTCAATAATGATAGCCAGCATATACTGTCAAAATGCGTCAATAATGATAGCCAGCATAGGGTACGAGTACCAATGGAGACGCATTGCCCAAAGGAGACGCACTTGAAATACAAAAACTTGCACAGGCATAGGATGAGTAGATAGATGCATGAATGGTGGGCCAAAATATTCTTTAACCCGGGAACTGCGGGGAGACTCTTAAGAGTTCCCCCGGAGGACTGCGGGAAGACTCTTAAGAGTCAGAGAAAAAAAAATCAACTTTTGACATCGAAAAAAAAAAAAAATTATTTCTATTTTTTTATTTTTTTATTTTTGTTTGACCCCTGGGCCATGCAAAATCTCAGTCCTCTACCTCCCCTCCTTCCCCACTTCCCTCCTCTCCTTCAGTTATCACCTATTTTCCCTGTTATTCCCTTATTCTGAGGTATATTTTCGTGCTAACATTAGCGAGTTGCAAGCAGGGCATTGTCATCACTGATGGCAAGCGAGTGCAAGAGAGAGAGAGAGAGTATCGATCGACTGTGTCTCAGTGGCCTTGGAGGAAATTGGCGGGAAAGCAGCTTGCCTCACCCATACATTATACAACTCGCGGGCTATATCTCCGATTTTGACCATCCAAACGCTGTTTTCACTCGTTTTATTGTTGTTTCAGGTTAATACCTTTATAATCAACCCATAATAGGCGCATATGGATAATTATTAATGCTATTAATGGTACAATGAATATTTTAGTGACGGAAACACCTCAAATACATGCGCCCAGGGAGAGGTGTCTAATTACCCCCATGTGCACTTGTTAGGTTAACTATCACCTAATATGCTCACATAGTACCAGCTTATTATTTTCATATGTTATTGTGTGAGATGAGATGAACTAAAAAAATGTCATGTTTTCGCAAATTCCTTACGAAAACCTAAGGATTTATTTTTTTTTTAAAGCTAAATTTCTTACAGTTCCCTAATTTGAATCTCGTTTCTATTACTGCAGGTTGATAGTGCATGAGTTGAAGTATAACACTGCATGATCAAAAGGCTTTTACTTGCACGGCTGAAGGGGGGTGAGGGTGCGTCCCCATAGGTCCAGCAAAAATAGTAAAATCCAATGGAGACGCATTTTTTCAAATTGATGCCAGAAGGTCGTACACCACACTGGTAACACAGCATACTCTCCTCTATGTTTGGTATAAATAAGGTTGAGTTTCCTTCACCATTGACGAAGCTGCCTTAACTAGAACCCTGGGCCCTATAGAGACGCATTTATAGAGACGCACACATCTGCTTAGGGTAGCCGGGTTGCGTCTTCTTTGGTCCTTGTAAATGTGTGTTTATTTTGTTAACATTATTAAACATAATAACCTTTTCTTTTATCCTGGGTAAAGGAAACTCGACCCTAATTACACCATACATAGTGGGTAGAATGGCTTTCTACCAGTGAGGTATGGCAACAGTTTGAAAAATGCGTCTCTATTGGACCTCCAGAATATTTTGCTGGCCCTAAGGAGACGCACCCCTTTTACCCCCTCAGCAATTCAAAATCACATTAAGCATGTTCTTGCAAGCAGTCAAATGTTTGTGTGAGCCCTGTCAGCCTAGTGATGAAAAAATAGACTATATTTCCAGGCCCTCCGCCCTTTTCCTATCCCTATTTTCCCCAAATATGCCCGGGTTGGCGACTGGTGCTTGATTTAAACCTCGTATTAGCATGAATGTTACATATATAACTTCCCTGCATCCTCTAAACTGTTTTGTTATTGGCCTACAATGAGCAATTAGTATGTTTAGTAATATTTTATGTCTCTCTAATAATATATATTATAAGGCCTATGTCAGTCCGTTTTATTGCTTTAGCATT